>JAJIBD010007405.1:0-95205 GCA_021461705.1 Cryptotis parvus | reverse complement strand
ACAAGATTGCAGATGAATCGAGATGTTACATCCCCCAAACAATAGATTAATAAAATCCTTTTGCTTAATAGTAAAATGTCTCTTTTACCGGATAATTAAAATATTTTTGACTGGATCATTCACCTAAATCTGAGCTCTTTCCACTCTATTTCCATAATCAATGGCATTTGCATGGATAATAGCTCTTTTTCCAATAATAAGAAAGCTAATTGGAAAATTGTGAATTTTAATTAGTAGAGATCAAATATACCTATATGCCTTAAAGCTATGTTTGTGTGTTTTTTAAAAATACATGTGGTTAAGTAGAGATATAAGTGCAATTTGGAACAAATATGAAGACTAGTAACTTCTATAGTCCAAATAGATGATTTGTAAAGTTCTTATATCTATTCCTGAGTTCAAAACTTGAAGTGCTGTAACTGAAAGAAAAGAGGAAGAACTGGTGAATGCCCATGTATATGAATATAACAACTCAGCTCATGATTATATCATTTCAAAAAGAACAAAGAGCAGATACAGATATATAATATAATGCTATATTATATTATATAGTTTGGTGGCCACACACTCAGCAGTGCTTGGGGCTTAATTATGGCTCTGTGCTCAAGGATCTCTACTGGTGGGTCAAAAAAGACCATACTAGGTACTGGCCATCAAACTGGCTTAGCTGCATGCAAAGGCAAATGTCCTACCTGTTGTACTATTGTTCTGGCCCCCAAAAGGGCATGTTTTGAGAATAACATTTTTTGTCTTTTGTACTGTGCTTATATGCCTTTCTTAGCCAGATGAGCTGCTCAGCAGAAACTTGAATCTGAGCTCTACGAAGAAAGTGAGTTGGGGAGATAGATTTGAGGTTAAGCATAATTAATGACCTGGTAAGACCATGTGTGGTCTCTGGCTATTTAATGAAATGACGAAACTTTTACTGCCTGAAGTGCAATGGTGGAGAGGAGGGAGCCAGAGCGTAGAAGGTTGGGAACGTTTCCAATTCTTTTTGTCTCAATGTTTCTCCAGGAAGAGAAGATGGGGTTTCTGAAAGTACTTAAGTAGAATGAGGTAAGAGTAGAGACATCAATTTGGCCTAAAGTTAATTTAACTGTCAACTATATGTGCAATTGTGCTAATGATCAAAATCAGATATAATAAAAGCAAGTTGTCTAGGTTTAAAGAAAGCAGAACAGTTGTCTACTGAATGGGATGTCACCAAAAAGCATTTCCAAATTGCCAGATGCCATTTCCTCTGCTGCAGTCTGTCATTCTAACTTGGCCCATCTCTACTGGAGATTTCCAGAAGGCATCCTTAGTAGCTTCTGTATTGCTAACTGAAGAAAACTTGCTACTTTCCTTCCTTCCTTTGAAGATATTACATTTCTCCCTATTTTCAAAATAAAGACCAAATCTTGGTTTAAATGAACATTTGTGAAAGAAGTTTCAAAGCTCATGGGCAAGAAAAAGCAGTTGAAGTGTAAAGTAAACTAAGAATCAAATGCAAAATGCTTCACCCACATAATTAGAAGTGTACACAGTGTTCAGTTGCTGAATCTGGGGAAGTGCAAAGCATGTCCGTTTGTTGTTTAATTGTCATTTTTCCAGGGACATGGTTCTAAAGAACAACTCATGGTGCTGGGAACCTCTGATGACATGCCCTAGGTTACTAACTTATGCCGCAGCTCAAACTCTGGGCCTTGCATATGCACATCATGTACTTGAGACCTCTGTGCTCTTTCCCATCTCATTTCAGTGACTGTTTTCCAAAATATTTATGAATGCTATATCTGCTCACCCACTGAAGAGTTAAGGCTGAGAAAAAGGAGCCATTCCTGATTTGTGAGAAAATAAGCAGTCTTCTCCTTGAATTCAGTCAAAGCAACAATCTCATTGAGGTTTAAATGCACTTGGGTATATAGATTCTCCCACACAGAGCCTGGAGGATTCTATTTCTGCTCTCTCTTGAGCCAGGGATGACAATTGTGATAAATGGCACCATACTGAGAGGTGGTTGGTGATGAAGCAAATTTTCCACAGGGGACTCTAACCCAACCTCCAAATTTATGCTCTGATAAAACACTTAGACACATGCAGTGGTTTCCTCTTCCTCTCTTGACTTTGTTCATAATAACAGCAACAACAAACAAAACAAACAAAAAAAAAAACAAAACAATAGAGAACTGATGGGATTGTAGCAAACCATCTTTTTCCAGAGAGTATTCAGGGTTGCAGTGCTTTTGCACCTCTGTTTTTATAGATCAACTTCAACTATTATGTTTGCAAAACGAAAATATTTCATTAGAACTTGAAATTATGTATAGAATAAGTTGTGGAGCTGGAGGAGTGACAGATTAAAAAATTGGACTATGGCTGCCACTTCGGAATGGAGAACGACCAGCTCTAGGATTTCCCTGAATTTATTTTGCAGTGATTAATATGTTAGTGAACAGCCATTGTCAAAAGGACTGATTTATTTCATTACTTGAAGATGTAACCATTTTGCATTAAAATGGATGACCTGCCAGTTTGTAGATTAAAACCTTTCAGTAAAAGGAAACAAAATTCTGCTAAAGGAGAAATGCAATGAACTCTCCCATTATCATCATCATCATCATCATCATCATCATCATTATTATTATTATTATTATTATTATTATTATTATTACTTTCAGTCATTTCAGTCGTGTGAGCCCCTTGTCTTTCTCCTCAGAGTCAGCTCAAGATCTTAGCAGATTATTTCTCTGAAATAACCCACTGGAGCAACAGTCATTGAGCTCTGGAAACATTGGAAAATCTCAATATGTAGTTCAGGGCACTTTGTAGATGAATATGAGTCCCCTGGAATTGTGGAAATTAAAGATCCCCCAATTAGGCTGCTCTAAAGAGTCCTCAGTAAGGCAACACCTTACTTCATGTGCCCTTAAAAGTAGAAAGGTCATATTTGGTTCTGCTTCCTGACTATTCCTTTTCACTCATTGAAACACTTATTAATAGAATTTATTCTGAATTCACTGAATCACATTGGGATTCACACCCTAGAATTTATCCTTTATTATTTCTATAGTCTACCTTTATGGATATCCAAGCCTGTTTTTAGGCTAGGAGGTTGGGTGGCTTTCTGTTAATTAGTAAGTACCTGGATGAGGATTAAATTTAAAAATGTCTGAGTAATTAAATAATTAAATATAGGCAGAGTAGAATAATGGAAATATTCAATAGAGTAGTGAGAATTACATCTTAATAGATGTTTATGAAACCAAGGCATTTGTTATGGGCTGAATTATGTCCTTCACAAGATTCATTCATTGAGGTAAATGCCCTAGTATCATAGACTATGGCTCTAGATGGTCACACGATCTTTTACGTATCTAAATAAATTAGCATGACATCATTAGAGTGGATTTCAATCGAATGTGGCTGGTATCCTTATTAGAGGAGAGATGAATATCTGCACACTTCAGGAGACTTGTGAAAATATACGAGAGCCCAGTATATGGTCAGTGCTGACAAAGGAGAGAGGGTACAGGAGAAATCAATGGATTTTAAACTTCTCTAACACCAAACTGTGGGAAAATAAATTTCTGTTGCTTATATTACACTGGTCTCTAGTCACTGTATCACTGTATCACTGTCTTCCCGTTCATCGTCGATTTGCTCGAGCAGGCACCAGTAACATCTCCATATGACCTGTCTCATGCAAGTAGAGCCCAAGGGCACCTGCTTGCTCCAGGAACATAAAGAGCCTCAAACCATTCCATCAGATCATGGGAATAAGGTCTATAATTGTTACTTGTATCTGGCATATCAAATACAACATGGGTAGCTTGCCAGGCTTTGCAGTGCGGGTAGCATACTCTTCTAGTCATCTCAAAATCCAGCATTTATTGATGAACCATGAGGCGCAAGCAGCCGCGCGAGCCAGGCTGTGATAGGCTGATCTGCTGGGTGGAGTTCTGACGAGGGGGAAGTCCGGATATGGAAAATGGAGGTCCTCATGGAGTGGGGGTCATCTGTCTTGTTGTGAGGCTCTGCTGGGGTGGCGGGCCAGGACTAGAACCTGCCATTTCTCCTGGGCACCTCATGAGCGGCTGAGGACAGTGAGAGCCAGTAGCAGATCTGCCCCATCTCTGTCATGTCTCTAATATTTTATTGTTTATTCACTATCACTATCTTCCCGTTAATCATCTATTTGCTAGAGCAGGCACCAGTAATATCTCCATATCCTGTCTCATGCTAGTAGAATCCAAAGGCATCCGCTTGCTCCAGGAACATAAAGAGCCTCAAACCATTATATAAGGTCACAGGAATGACCTAATATAAATGTTACTGGTATTTGGCATATCAAATACTACACAAGCAACTTGCCAGGCTTGCCGTGTGGGTGGCATACTGTTGTCGTCACCTCTAAATAAAGCATTTATTGATGAACCCCGTGCTAGCCGGGCTGTGATAGTCTGGTCTGCTGGGTGGAGTTGTGAGGAGAGGGAAGTCCGGATGTGGAAAATGGGGGGCCCCATGGAGTAGGGGAGGCTGGTCTGGCTTGTTGTGAGGCTCTACTGGGGTGGCAGGCCAGGGCTAGAACCCGCCATGCCTCCCGGGCGCCTCACGAGCAGCTGGGCACAGGGAGAGCAAGTAGCAGTTCTGCCCCATGTCTGAGAGTCTCTGGTTCAGCATACCTGGGTCAGATTGGAAAAAAAAACTGCTGCAGGGTGGCTGTTGATGATCCGGGCTGTGATAGTCTGGTCTGCTGGGTGGAGTTGTGATGAGAGGGAAGTCCGGATGTGGAAAATGGCGGGCCCCATGGAGTAGGGGATGCTGGTCTGGCTTGTTGTGAGGCTCTGCTGGGGTCGTAGGCCAGGGCTAGAACCCGCCATGCCTCCTGGGCGCCTCACGAGCAGCTGGGCATAGGGAGAGCAAGTAGCAGTTCTGCCCCATGTCTGAGAGTCATTGTTTGTTATCAGAGCAAATCTCTATAGTTTGACTTGGAAAGTCAGTTAAAATAATTATTGAACAAATATCACATACATATCACTTGTTGCATGTTACATGTGCATGTTATATAGTAGATATTAATTCAGAGCTTAATTGAAATTTAGTTCTGAGAAAAATATGATTACATAGGGAATGTCAAGTAGAGAATGGCTGTGAAGATTGGCAATTGGTTCGGGGATGGAGAGATAGTACTGCAGGGAAGGCATTTGACTTGCATGCAGCTTACCCTGGTTTGATCCTGGCAGACCAGATGTATCCCCTGAACACTGCCTGGAGTTAATCCTGTCATAGAGTCAGGAGTAAGTCCTGAGAATCAGTTACTATGCCTTCTGCAAGCCCCCTCCCTCCCAAATGTGAGAGAAGCACAAACATGATAACAACACTAGAATTTGCCTGTGTTAGAGAATTTTCTAACACAGATCGGGCATTAAGTATCATCACTCCTGAAAATCCCCTATTAGGGACATGCATTTGTGTTGGCATTAAAAACCTGTGCCTCAGACAACTTAAGTCAAGATCTTACAGAAATTTAATGTACATGTATTTGAAAAGTTCTCATGTCTGTTGGGAGAGTTTTGGCACTTGTCACTTACAGGATGTGGGAAGTATTTTCAAAGACCTCTTAGCCCCAAGAAATGTCAACCTTCTTCCAGTGCTCACTAGTGCTATTGGGCATATACTGGGTTTTAATGGTTACATAGACCTCTGATACCCACAGTAATCTATCAGTGCTGGAGGTATCCAGGGAGACTTTCTTTTCTCTGCCTCTGCTAAGTATTTCAGATCATTAGACTTTATCTCTTCCCTCCTAACCTCACCTCTTCACTTGAAGACTAGCCCACAATAGACCTCTCCTTTCCCAAAATGCTCTAAAACATTAGGTATGAATTGTTACTAAGGTCTTTACAAGGTCACAACCAAATATGTGAAATAGGCAGGAAGGCCACACATGAATTTGCATAAAAATATGCCTTTAATTTGCATGTAAATGCAGTGTGATTTGCATAAAAGTCTATTATTATGCCTTTAGAGTATAAATTTTATAATTGTTCTTTTCTAAAGCTGTCATTTACTTACCCCATCCTCCTTTGCTCTCTCCCCATAATTTCTACATTCTCTAGGGATGTCTCTTGATATAACCTACTCGAGAAGCAGTGGAGGTGCCTGTGCCTTTGCCTGAGGAGCTCACCCCACAGAATTCTGGCAACGTCCCTTGGTTCTTTCTCCTCATAACACATTTTTCTTCCCTTTCTGCTGCCTGGTGTCTGCTAAGTTCACCTCCATTTCAGAAAAAATTGCACCAGATAGAGTTAAACGGACATGGAAGACTTCTTTGATCGATGTGTTTGTATTTTGCAGGTTCCCAGAAGTGGAGACATAATGATGATACTCACATCCTTTCTTTAGAGAGAAACCAACCATATGGATGAACTGAATAAAAGAAATAAAAATATTCTGTACTTAAGGCCAAATGATGATTATCAGACTGAATGGGTAGAAGGATGTGGATAAATCAGGTAAAAAGGGTCATTGTAAGGTGAGGAAAAAAATTTCTGGTGTGAATGTAATGCTGTTGTAGTTGTTGATTTGGCATGATCCATACCCCAAGCTTGTAATAATATTATACAGTGCTATTTCCAGTTTGAAGAAAAAAAATGCTACTGCATTGGAGATCAAGAACATACAAAGGAAATTAAACTCTGTTAAACTATAGTTAGAGTTATTTGGAGGAGATGAATCCTCAAGCAGGCCTGGGGCAGGAAGGTCAAGCTTTAGAGCCCTTTGAGCCTTCCTGGCCTGTGCCGCAATTGTACGGGGTTAAGAGCGCTTGATCACTTGATCTCTTGATATCACATTATTTGCTGATTTGCTTGAGTGGGTGCCATTTGTCCCGTTTCCATTTGCCCCTGTCATGTGCCAGTGTAGCCCAATGGCATCTGCTTGCTCCAGGAATTCGAGGAGCCTCAAACTGTTGACTTCCTATGGGATGCAGTTGTTAATGGCTCTAGTCCAGAGGTCGTCTCCAAGTCACATTACATGTTCAGCCCATCTGATTTTCGATGCCTTGGCAAACAAAACAGCATCCCTGACTCTTGATATGAAGAGCACTAGAGGACATTGGGAAGAGATTGTTTCTTTGCATTTGCTAATTGGCAATTATAGAAGTTAGACTTCTTTTCTCCTGTCAAAACTGGGGGACAGCTGCACTGTACTTTTGATCACATTTCAGAAGACTGATTCCTAGATGCTTGGAAGAAATATTCCTGGGTTGTAAACCTGGCAAGAGTCTTGGGGAAGATTTACATCTCAAAGGGGCAGAGAAAGAATTTACAATGGCAAGTGTTCTGAAAGAAATACTCTAAGAAAAGAGAGGGCAAGGAAATGGCAGGCAGGAAAAAGCTGACTAAAGTTTAGTCAAGCTGATGGGAATGTTAAGTCCTTCTGCTCACTGCAGACAGCAATATAATCAATCACTAATTTTATATGCAGCAAAACAGCCTCTTCTCCCCTCTCCCCCATTGGATTTACTGCCTCTTGTCCTTGGCACCTCTGATGTGTGGGACTGTTCAGTATTTTATTAATGAGGAGTGAGAAGGGTCACCACACAAAGCTTATATCTGGAAGCACAAAGGAATTAGTCACTCTTCAAAACCAATATCAACACATTTCTTTCTTTACTTAATAGCTTGCCTATCAATGAACAGCAATCAATAAAATAAAACTTCCTCAATTTAAAAGATTATAGACCCTCCTGGGTTATTGGTCCTCTACTCTACCCATCAGTTTCCATTGAGGTATTAGAGTTGGTGGGAGTCTCCTTGGTGACGTCTGTAAAACAGAGACAGGAGAGACAAGCTCTGTCTCCAGATCTACCTCTACCACCTGGCATCTGGGACAGACTGGGAAGGCCAGGGATGATAAAGTCTGCCCTAACCCGCTTCCCAACACAAACCACAAAACCCTTGAGCCCCACTAGGAGGGTGTTAAAGCCACACCTGATGACTTTGGTCTGCTCAGCACAGGAGTCATCAGCTGATTTCTTATAGAGCTGTGGAATCAGACTGGAGTGAGGAACTGATATTTGCATGAAAAGGAAAACCAGTCTAGAACTAACTGATGAGGAAAGAAGTTCTACAGGCAGTGAAACCCCCTGGAAAGGGAGTCCTGGAGCTCGGGTTGGAAATCATCTTCAAAGAGGCAGTAAGGATCTGGCCTATGCTCACACAGAGAGGATTCACAAAATGGCTTATATATGCTGCAATATTCTTTTTAAGGAAACACATAGATTCATGTGCTAAAAAGGGTGAGCAGATGCCAGAAAGGATCATACATAGAACGGGTACCACTTACATAGACAGGGGCAGAGAGCCCTCATCGGAGAGTGCTTTCTGGTGTGGGGATAAAGATTAAGGACTTTAGAGGTTAAAGATTATTCTACTGGCTAGTCTGAACTGGCTGCCTCTCTTTGGGCATGGATGTGGCATCATCATCACTGAAAAATGTTCATAATTATCTGCTTTGTGCCAATCACAGCCAACAGAATGCAGGGGGAGAGCTTCTCCCCAGAGAGGTTCCACAGAGTCTTAAATTGCAGAAGGTTGAAAGAGAAGAGACACAGATACACCTGGCAGAGCAGAAACCAGCTTTCCTTGTTGCAGGCGGCCTCTGTGTGTCCCGCGTGATTTACCTCTAAATTGCTGTGATCATTCAACCCACCCCTCTGAGAGAGAGCCCCACAAAGTAATGAGAGTATAGCGCCCACACGGCAGAGCCTGTCAAGCTGTCCTATGCATGTTAGATATGCCAAAACCAGTAACAAAGATGTTTATTTTCCTGACCCTGAAAGAGCCCTTAATATGGCAGCAGTAAGAAAGGCGAACAAGCAGTGCCTAGTAAAATTTCACGGCCATCCTAGGCTGCCAAAATGAAGAAGGTCTAAAATGACTGTCTGTACTTTCAATGCACGTATGCTGGCATCGGAAGCATATATTGAGGATCTGATGGTGCAAGCACAAAAGATCAAGAACGACATCATTGGTCTGACTGAGACGAGGAGGCGTCAGTTGCATCATGCTTTATTTGACACGGGAGAAGAATTGTTTCTTGGAACATGTGATGAAAGAGGCATCAGTGGTGTTGGTTTCCTTGTCAACACGAACATGACCGTCAACATTGTTTCATTTGAATGCCTAACAAACCGGATAGGACAATTATACTTGAAGAGATATGGCCCACTGCCTGAATTTCTATCTTCATTGTCTACACACCAACATCAACATACAAAGGAGATGAAATTGAGAAATTCTACAGGGAACTGGAGGAGTTCTATAAAAAAATATCACACCTTCTACAAGATCATAGTCGGTGATTTTACTGCCAAGATAGGACCGAGAAGATCGGCTGAAGAACTCCACATCGGGACCAATAGCCGCGAGTGGAAAGAAAGGGTGAGAGACTATCTGAGTTCATCATGTCCAAGACCATTCATGGGAACTCACAGTTCCAGAAGGCTGAAGTGAAGCGTTGGACATGGGAATCTCCTGGTGGACAGTTCCACAATGAAATTGACCACATCATCTTCAATTGACGGTTTTGTCTGACCAATGTTGCTGTCGTCCCCAAATTCCAAACAGGATTGGACGGACCATCTCCTTCGTGCAAAATTCTACTTCCTGCAACAGGGAGAAAAGGCTGCAAAAGTTTAAGAAGAGAACTCCCAGAACGACCACCAATTGGGAACTCTTTGGCACTATTGCAGCACCATGGGAAGATACCACCATTGGCGACATCGATGAAGAATACAACCGACTGGTTCAGCACCTCTATGATTGTGCGAAGAATGTTGAGGGAGAGAAAGACAAAAAAGGATGCTTGTCTTCAGAAACTCTTGAGCTCATTCTCCAAAGTGGCAAGGCGCGAGCCTCAGGAGACCAAATGCTAACGTCCAAGCTTGCTAAACAGTGCAGGGAAGTGATAAAAGCAGACCTCAAAGAAAGAAGAGCAGAAATACTGGAAGATGCGGCAGAAGCCAGGAAAAGTATTCGCACTGCCCGCCTGTCCTTCGCCAACTATAAGACCAAGATGACTGCCCTCCAATGCCCTGATGGATCTATCACATCTTCCAGAAAGGCAATGGAGAAGATTATCCAGGACTTCTACTCAAATCTCTTTGATAGCCACATCCACCTGCCCACATACCAAATTCCACAGGATGGATATGTCATACCCAACTTTCTCCCTTCTGAAATCCCACATGCCATCTCGTCGGTAAAGAAGGGAACAGCACCAGGGCCAGAGAGAGTCAGACCCGAACACCTGAAGAATCTGCCATCGCTACTCATCAATACACTAGCTCGGCTCTTCACACGCTACCTGTCCGAATGCAAGGTGCCCTCCCAATGGAAAACCAGCAGGACAGTTCTACTGTTCAAGAAGGGAGACATTCACGACATCAGCAACTATCGCCCCATCTGCCTGTTGTCTGTCATCTACAAGCTGTTTACACGAGTCATCCTGAACAGGATTAGCAGAACACTAGATGAAGGACAACCATGCGAGCAAGCAGGTTTCCGGAAAGGATTCAGCACAATTGACCATATCCACACAGTAACCAAGCTCATTGAGGTTTGTAGGGAGTACAAGATGCCGCTCTGTCTCACGTTCATTGATTTACAGAAAGCCTTTGATTCTGTGGAGACTGAAGCAGTCATCGAAGCCCTAGCCAAACAGGGTGTTCAAACCCAATACATCAAGATCCCTCATGAGCTGTATTACGGATTCACCACCAGGATCTCACCATTCTACAAAGAAGTGATCATTGATGTCAAAAGAGGGGTTCGACAGGGTGATACCATCTCACCAAAACTCTTCAGTGCCACCCTCGAGAACATCATGAGACAATTAGAATGGGAAGGAATGGGAGTGAAGATAGATGGTCGGCAACTACACCACCTCCGCTTCGCTGATGACATCGTTCTAATAACACCAAATATTAGCCAAGCGGCACAAATGCTGGCTGACTTTAACCGAGAATGTGGAAAGGTAGGTCTACAGCTGAATCTGAAGAAAACTATGTTCATGAGAAATGAACTAGTTCCTGAGGCCCCATTCACTCTCAATGGAACAAACATCTCTGAATGCAGCAGTTATGTGTACCTAGGTCGAGAAGTCAACATGATGAACGACCTAAAACCTGAGCTGCGCAGGAGGAAGAGAGCGGCATGAAATGCCTTCAAAGGCATTGAAGAAATAGCTAAAAGGACAAAGAACCTCCGGCTCCGGGCACATCTTTGCGACTCCACCGTTCTCCCTGCATTAACATATGCCTCAGAGACCTGGGCCCTACGAAAGCAGGATGAGAATGCTATTCGGGTCTCCCAGAGAGGCATCGAAAAAGCTATGCTTGGAATATCACATCTCACTCAAGTGAGTGAAGGAATCCGGAGTTCTGACCTCCGTCGCTATTCCAGAATCAGGGATGCTGTCTTGTTTGCCAAGGCATCAAAAATCAGATGGGCTGGACATGTAATGCGATTTGGAGACAACAGCTGGACTAGAGCCTTTACCGACTGGATCCCACGGGATGTCAAAAGATCACGTGGCCGCCCACCTACAAGATGGTCAGACTTCCTTGTCAAGACCCTGAAGGAACGGTTTGAGGCTCTTCATATTCCTGAATCAACCAGATGCCATTGGGCTACATTGGCACATGATAGGGTCCAATGGAAATGTTACTGGCACCCGCTCGAGCAAATCGATGAATAACGGGATTCAAGTGATCAAGTGATCAAGTGATCATGTAATTCTCAGAGCATAAAATAATTTTTTATTACAGCTGCCACTTGTGGGATATTTTGGGAGAGGGACACATGGGATGACGACCAGGGACTATGGCTGGCTCCTTTTCAGGAATTCTGGCATTGCTCAGAGTACCAGGTGGGATCTGGGTATTGAACCCACTGTACTGTCTCTAACACTCTACTACCTCTCCATTATTAAACTTTTCCAGGCAGACTTTAAATCTTTTGATATTCCATTGCTTTCTTTTCTAGATCATCTTTTATGCTAGTTTTCTAGGTAGGAAAAAATCTCTATAGTTGCCCAATGTCTAATTTGATTACTCTTTGTTCTATAAAAGCAGTCTTTAATTTTATTTTGAAGCCAAGCTCATTTGATGATATTATATTTTCCAATTTTACTCTAATTGAATTTATGACTTTTCTTTCTGATTCTGAGTAACATCATTCCCTTCACTCAATTTATTGTTTTCTTCCTAAATTTCCTAAGGACTTCTCATACATTACAGATTTTCTGAATGTTTGATTCTATGCATGCCATAGAAAATAAGAATGATACTATGTTATTTCATCTTAGTCATCTGGATATTGGGGGTGTCTGTTTCTAACTGTGGAAGTATTTAACTGCCACAGTGGGATTATATTTCTTAGATAACTTGAACAATATATCAGTTATATAACTTTCCTCCCCCAAAGTCTATCTACTTTATATTGCCATATTTCAGGGGAATTGAGTGACTAGAATTCATTCTAATCTTGAGTCCAGGCAACTCATAATATTCCAAAGAAAATTAGTTTATTGCTCAACTGGTAAAGGCATTCTGAGCCATGTTGTTTGTTTTGAGTATCCAGGACTGTTAAGACTGTTAATTTCTTTTGCCACATTGAAACACAAACTTTAAAGAGGTTATCTGAGGCTAAATGCTGTCAGTGTCAGTGTTGATATTTTGGGCGTGGCTCCAACAGATCATAATCTGAGAGATAATCACTCTGGTTCTGAATCTCCCAGCTGTTCTTATAGAGGGAACAGCTGCCATTGTTACCCTTGTAAACTCTCTGCTTGGCAGAACTTGTGACAGAAAATGCAGTTTTGTTTGTGAGCTTCTTTTCTTGCATGGAAAAGTGAGGCTGAGATTCAAAACAGAAGCAATATAACATGGTTGGGTTGACAATAACAAAGCCTAGGAGACCTGGGAAGAATTGGACAGCACTTTGAGACAACACCTTGGATTTTCCCTTTTTCTTGGTGGAGTGACTCACTTGTGAATTGCTTTATTTGAATACTCTTTTCTTACAAGAGAAAAAGGAAAAGAGCGCCTCAAGGAAAAACACAAGTGACTGGAGCTCACAGTTGTCGTGTTGTGAGATATATGATTAACTAGGCTAGAAACTTCGTCTCTGTTGGCTGATGATTTCTCCTTAGGAATTCGCCTCTCCACAATTGCCTCCCTTGGTGCCCAATGCCAGCCTTGGAGGAAATCTGCACTTGCTGAGAGGTGTTGGCGAAAAATCATGCTTCCCTTGTGTAGGGCCTGTCACACTACAGGGATAGATGTGTTGTAGGCAGGCAGACAGGGGGCGCCACATGGCAATAAAAAATTCTTGAAGAAATAAAACTGGTCCTTCAGAGATCCAGAGTCACACCTGTTGTCACGGGAACCAGACTGGATAAGACCATATCAACAATAGACCCTGGGGAAGAGAAGGCCAGAGGGAACCTGTGAATGGCTTTAGCTGATTAAATCTCCTGAGGGAGATGAATCAGCCTTCCTGCCAAGGCTCAAAGAAGACCCTGAAGAATTCCAATCAAAGAAGACCACTCCCAAAGTCTACTCCCCTTGGCAACGAAGCCCCATATGGGAGTAACTTGGGGAGAAATCTATAAAAGCCGTCCTGACCGAAGGACAGCGCGCACATGCTGCCTGGGCACACATGTTGCCTGCGCGCTTATGCTGCCTGAGCATGTGTGTTGCCCGCATCTCCCCTCTTGAGATGTGTACTCTCTCTTTTACACTCTCTCCGGCTTTGGAGTAGCCCGCGTTCTCTCTTGAGTGCGTTACTCTCTCTTACTTTCTCTCCCCCTTCCCTCTCCAAAAAAAAACCTCCTTAATAAAATCTATTTTATTTCACTGATCGTCGACTCCTGAAAATTCTTTTTCTGTGAGAAAGACAAGAACCTTAAGGCAGACCTGGGTAAGGCCTAGGACTGACTTTCCTTTCCTGCAAAGAGCAATTCCTCGCTCCAGCCTGAATCCGTGGCTCCCCGAGAAACCTCGGGTGGTGGGGATTAACTCCCGTGCCTAGAGATCAAGCGGGCATCAGGTGGCTTGACGGCCACCTTGTGGGGCTGGTGGGGCTCAGGCCCACGCGCTCATCGCAGACTTTATCAGTCCTAAGCCTGCCCAGCAGATCCTGGGTGGCACAGGCGGCTGGGGGAGAAAGCGACCATCTCTCTCCCCTTCTGGGCTCACATAAGTCACCCGTGGGGTCCACCTGCAACAGATGCAACCTCTTGAGCTTTGGTCTCTTGAGCTTCCTGTGCTACCGGCTCTCTCTGGGAAGAATCAATATTTGGCATATAATGATTTCTCTGAATGCTCAAAAATAAAGTGAATTTGAATCACTGCATCTTATTTTTCATTCACTTAAACTATACTATATCCAAGGAATGTTCAAATTTCTTTCATCATAAATCATAAAATAATTTCTAACAAGATGGAAGACAGACAGTTTCAGGAACATAGTGTCTTGGTCTGGGTTTGCCTTACTATGGGAATTTAAAAAATGTTATTATTGTAATAAGGCTAGTTGTTTTTCTAGAGACTGTTCCTATGTTGTGAGCCCCCTTTAGGAATACTTTGAAATCCCTCCATTTCCCCTGTATAGAGAGCACTTTACAGGAGCCGAGTCTTGAGTCTTGAATGGGGATCTTTAATAGAATGAGAAAATGTCTGAAGCCCAACATCTGTGTTAACACAGCTTAGGATACAGTCTGGGTTCTTTCTCTTTTTGCTTTTTGATTTAGACTTTTAACCTCCAATGAGCACTCAACACAGGGGTTGTGAAACTCCTTTTCATGCTAATCTATTATCTGGTCCCTTGTGGAGTTTTCCATTTGCATAAATCCTTCATTTCCTCAAACTGTAGAGCATCACCTACCCGTGATATTATTTCTTAAACGGCTTTCCCTTTTTGGCTTTTCTGTTTGCACTCTTGCCTCTTCCATTCCTCAATCACTCAACTTTTAAAACTAGATCCTGATGTTTGTCAGCCTTTTCACTAGCCCGTACACTGCTTAAGTACTGGACTGTCACTGTACATTTTCCACTGCCTAGTGCAGTTCTTGCCACACTGTAGTTGTTGAATAAACATTCTTGGAACAAATTTATATATATATATATATATATATATATATATATATATATATATATATATATATTAACCTTTGCCAGCTCCAATATTCTGATGATTTAATACATTGAATAGATAATCAAAAATATTGAAAGCAAAACCAAAAGTGATAAAAATGTATAGAAGAAAATTCATCATTCTTCTATTTGCATATCCATTCTAGTTTACCCTACACACATGGGAACTAAGGTCCTTAGCTTTTCTTTTCTTTTGTTTTTGGGACACACCCAGTGTGCTTAGAGTTTACTCCTGATAAGACTCAGAAAACCATATGGACACCAGGAATCAAACCTGAGTACGCCCTGGGGAAGGCAAGCCCCCTCCCTGCTATATGATCCCTGTAGCCCAGATCATTAATTTTTTTCTACATCCTTTCAGAGTTTTGTTTTGTCTCTAGGGCCACATGCATATGTATATCCTTCTTTTCTCTATCTCCATGGTATGGTATTTGCTGTACACCTGTTAGATAATGCTCCGTAAAATGACAGTACCTCTGCCAATAAGGTTATAACAGTTGGGAAGATTGTTAAACAGTTGAGGTCCGGATTCTGAGCCTGGCTGCCCAGATATAAAATGAGGGAGTCTTGACTTGCCCAGAGAGAGTTTGGGGGAGAGTTGAGAGATTGGGAGAGCTGGAGAGAGTGCTGAGAGAGCTGGTTGGAGACAGAATTTGCTGGCAAAGACAGAGAAGAGAAAGTGGGGCCCTTCTGGGAGAATCTCTGTGGGTCTGCCTGCTAGAGAAACTGCTGGGAGAGAAAGAGGTTCCTGGACTAAGGTGGAGTGAGGGGGGGGAGAGAGAGAGAGAGAGAGAGAGAGAGAGAGAGAGAGAGAGAGAGAGAGAGAGAGAGAGAGAGAGAGAAAAGAGACATTCAAAGAAGACCTTAAAGTCCCTCAGCACCGCTGGGAGTAATTCCTGAGTGCAGAGTCAGGAGAAACCCCTGAGCATTGCTGGGTGTGACCCAAAAAAAGCAAAAAGCAAAGCAAAACAAACAAAAAAAGAAAACCTTAAAGACTTGGTCTTTAAGATACAGAACTTGTTCCTGCATCTCTCAGTGAAGGTGAAGAATCATTGACCCTAGAAGCAACTGGAGCCTTTACCGAATGCTAACACTATAAGGGAACTGCAACTGAAAACTGACACACACCGTTGTGCTATATCTTGCTCTTTAAGTATCTTGGAAATATCTCCAAGTTTTTCAACATTTCGTTCTGCTTCTTTAAATAATATAAGATTCCATTAGAAAAAGTTAACCAATGAGTTGTTTCCTTACGAAGAACATTGAGGTAGTTCCCATGTTACGTGTATATAAAGGGTAGTTCCAGGAATATCTTGGTGTCATGCCACATGTTTGAAAATTCCAGAATGAAATTGGTGGGCAGCTCAGTAATGATGGCCAGACACAACTGCTCCCCAAAAGGATGGTGCTAATTGACTGGAACAATGCCCTCAAGTGCTTGCATGCCTAGAGCCTCAGGATGGGAAACTTTTTTACAAATGTATAGGTTTTGTAAAATAACTAAGAAACATTGCATTTCAGAGACACATTAGTTTGATGTCATTTATAAATCTCATTGCATGTATAGAAACTGAATTTTCTTTTCTGTGTACTGTCTGTTCATGTCCTTCCAGCTGGATTTTGGGTATATTCCTTATTTGCTGAGGTCTCCGTGCTTTGCCCTTATGTGTTAGAACTTTGGTCCCCTTATTCTCCAAGCCTTCTCCTGTGGTTCCCAACAGGTAATAGTAATTATTTTGAGCCTTTTTTTTTCTTTTTGGGTCACACCCGGCAACGCAATGCTCAGTGCTTACTTCCTGGATCTTTTTTTTTTTTGCTTTTTGGGTCACACCCAACTATGCTCAGGGGTTACTCCTGGCTTTGCACTCTGGAATTACTCCTGGCAGTGCTCGGGGACCACATGGGATGCTGGGGATCAAACCTGGGTAGGCCACGTGCAAGGCAAATGCCCTACCCACTGTGCTATCACTCTGGCCCCTAGTTTGAGCCTTTTGTGTAAACTTTCTACATGAAGGAAGTTCTGATTTTTATGTATCACTGTCTGTCTTCCTGTTCATTGTCGATTTGCTCGAGCGAGCACCAGTAACATCTCCATATGACCTCTCTCATGCAAGTAGAGCCCAAGGGCACCTGCTTGTTCAGGAACATAAAGAGCCTCAAACCATTCCATCAGGTCATGGGAATGAGGTCTATAATTGCTACTGGTATCTGGCATATCAAATACAACACGGGTAGCTTGCCAGGCTCTGCCGTGAGGGTAGCATACTCTTCTATTCATCTCAACATCCAGCATTTATTGATGAACCACGCAGCCGCAGTGGCCACATGAGCCAGGCTGTGATAAGCTGGTCTGCTGGGTGGAGTTCTGACGAGGGGGAAGACCGGATGAGGAAAATGGAGGTCCTCATGGAGTGGGGGGTCGTCTGGCTTGTGAGGCTCTGCTGGGGTGGCGGGCTAGGGCTCGAACCTGCCATCCCTCATGGGCACCTCATGAGCGGCTGGGCACATTGAGAGCCAGTAGCAGCTCTGCCCCATGTCTGTCTCTTGAAAGGTAAGATAAATGTGACTACATAAAAATCTCTCATGTCTACATGTCTGTCTTATGTCTACATGTCTTAAACCCTTCCTAAATGTTTGTCTGCCTAGTTGTTCTTTGGGGGACTGGAGGGCTACCCAGTAGTCTCAGGAGATCAGGGGTCCCTTTCGGTGATTCCTGGATGGCATGGTCCTCTGACCAACCACATTTTTGCCTTGGAACATCCTTAGCCTATTGACCACTTCTTTTAGGAGTGTCCTTCTTCTCACTCTCTTTGTAACCTTAGCAAATCTTATACTTTGTACTAAATTGTTCCCTTTACTGTTGTTTTAAAAATATTTTCTAAATTCTGATTCTATTTTATAATCTATATATGTGCCAATACCATAATAATTGGTGCTGATGGTATAATAACTTGTCACTTGTCTTCCCTTTGTTCATTGATTTGCTCAAGCGGATGCCAGAAAAGTCTCCATTCATTGAGAATGAGGTGCATTATTGCTGTTGTTTTTGGCATATCGAATACACCACAGGTAGCTTGCCAGGCTCTGCTGTGGCGGGATCCCAGGGGCCCCAGTCTTGTTCTCTGTTAGACCATCAACCATCCCGACTCATGGGGCAGAGCCCTGGGGTGTAGACAAGCCTGTCTCCTGTCTGCCTCCTGCCAATGCAGCCAGGCACCACAGCCACACATGCAACGAGGGAACTACTGATTTATAAAATATAAATATATTTATGTTTTAATGGTTATGTTACTAATTGCTTTAGCAAACCATGTTTTGGGGGAAGCACACCAACTAAGTTCTGGGCTTATTCTCAGCCTAGAGGTCACTATAGTATGTTCAGGGGACCACTTGGTGCCAGATTTGAAAAAAGGGGCTGAACACAGACAATGCAAGTCTGTTAACTCCTTTACTTTATCTCTAACCCCTATCATTGATTCTAGTATTTAATAAAAGCAGGGATTTACATTGTTATTTGCAAAATTTCTTCATAACTTTTGACTTATTTCCTCATATTAACTATAAATGCAATTGATCTGAACTAAAAAGCAAACTTTTTGCATCATTAGGTGCATTAAATAGACCTATTAACTTTCTGAAAAACTAAGTTATGGTGGCTCTTTTTGCCTAATAATATGCTGACCTTATTTTTGTTCAGAAAGTTTTTACCAGGGGGCCATTCTGGCCAGACTTGGAGCTGGAATTTGGGCTCCTCCTCCCATTCCCTCCACCTCCATGTCGCTGGGTGTGGCTATGAGCTCCCAGCTTCCACAGCCAGCAACACTGAATGAGAGACACTCAGACCCAGAGCTGCACTGGCGCACAACAGACTTAGACAATAATGGAAGTTAGGACCAAGTTCCTCCCAGGATCTTTCGAATTTATACACTCTAATGATCATTCTAGTTGCAACAAACTGAGGAGGTTGATGGGGAATGGGGAATTATGTCACACTAGAACTCACTATTATACTCATAGAGACATCATAAACCATTAATATCTGTAGAGCAAGTCACAAAGTGTAAGAGAAGATAGAGAGAAATACAGAGAGAGAGAGAGAGAGAGAGAGAAAGAGAAAGAAAATGTGCTTGCTATAGGGGCAGGCTTGCGTTGGGTGGGAGGGAGTGTTTGGACATTGGTGGTGGGAATGGGACACTGGTGGAGGGATGGGTGCTGGAACACTGTATTGCAGAGATCCAATTATGAACATCCTTGTAATTGTATATCTCACGGTGGCATAATAAAAATTAAGGGGGAAATAAATAAAATTCCTTCCCCCAAAAAAACGTTTTTAGCAGTGGGATTTGAATAAAGATTTTTCAAAGATATTATTAAATTTATATGCATTTTAATATTTTCATATATAGACCGTTTCCCATTATATTATCTAACTAGTTATTGATTAGCTATATCAAATTATTTCTGTTAATTTCATTTCTGATTTCTTTTTTGTTTTTAGTGCTTTTCTAATATTTTCAGTTTCTCTGGTTATATATCATATTCACTAAAGTTGATATATTTGCTTTTGTCTTTAGAATATTTGTATGATTTTAATGTAATTTGATTCATGCCTACTTTCTCACTGACACTGACATTAACTGATGACAATTAATAGCTCTGCCTTTGCTCTGTAATTTAGTGAGGTTGTTAATGTTTCGCAATTATGTGTCCTGATAACTTTATATCTCCAGCATTGATCTCTCTGTATTTGTTTCTATGTATAGATCTTGATACATGACTGCATATTTGCATAGAAATACGTTGTTAATATCTATGTAATTCAACTTAATGCTTGCATGAGTATAAGACCTTTGTCAAGGGAAAACCCCAAAGGATTATATCCCCAAAATGTACTGGGAAAGGTCCAAGAACAGAGATGAAAGGGCCATAGGGTCTTATTCTGTCATCAGCATGGTACTGGGAGGGGGAGATTTACTCTCTGATGTGGGTGCAGTTCTAAGAGCATGTTGTCATGGTGCTGTGACATCACTGAGCCAAAGTAGCCCTTTAGAAGAGCTCCATGAGCCTGAGAATGGGCCTTTGCCCATTCCAGGGAGCAGCCAGAGAAGAGCCCGGCATCAGGGCCGAGCAGAGTGCTGGATTCAGAGGAGCATGGGGCTGCTGGCTGCTCTGCTTTTTGCAGAAATTTCTTTGGGTGGAGCTGAAAGTGCCTTTCTGGGGCTTCCACCACATTCTGTGGCTAATTGAACTCTGGACTGGTGCTTATGTTTTTCTATAAAATGTTTGTTTGCATTTCTTCTCTGAGCATATATTGGTTAGATTTTTCCTCTTTTTCTTTCAATTGAGTCTCATAGAAAAGCGGCAGTTGGTCTGGGAGGACTTCTCCTGGCTTATCATCTGAAGGAAAGGTGCTCAGCCCCCATAAACATGGTGCAAGACTCCTGCATCAGCAAGAAATTATAATGACTAACGTTCAACTCATTCAATGGTGAAGTCTATTTGTTCTGTAGAGCAATGATACGTGAGATGGCAAGAATGTGGTGCTAATGCTTTCAGTTTAATTCATAGTAGATATTTGATAAATAATAAGTTTTCCTTTTTGTGGTCTGACCATAAGAAATTTAAAATGCAGAGCTTGAAAATAATAGAAATAAAATTTACATAATTTAAACCCAGGCTGTTTTTAACGTGGATAGAAAGCATAATCAAGTTCTAGTTAATTTATTTTGCAAACCTTGCTGCTGGGGAACGGAGTCAGCAGAGAAGCTGGAGCTTTTTGCCGCTTATTTGGGCATGGACGCATCATTCATCGATGTTGAGTTCATTGAAACCCTCAAGCAACCCACACGTCCCTTTATAATAATGCTGCAGAAATAGTATTTTATAGCTGACCTTTTACAGAAAGTTGTGCGAAAAAGCCACTGCATGATAATTCTTGGCACTAGACTATAGCTGTATACTGGCAAATTGAGCAAGCTTCAAAACAATATTTTTGAGTAGCTTTGATGCATTGGTCACTGAGGCATACAAATTTTACAAAATGTCACAAAATATGTATAGTATTTTCTCATCCTGCTCATTAAAAGGCAAAAGATTTTCTGATCTTCAACTATTTGTGCCTTATAGTTCTAATGCTAACTTTAAGTCACAGGCTCCTCTTTCTCTACATGCTTGACTACCCAGTACCCCGGAAGGAAGGCAGAAAGCATTTATATGCATAAACTCGTGAAATCTCACACTATCACTGTCGCCCGTTCATCATCGATTTGCTCGAGCAGGCACCAGTAACATCTCCATATGTCCTGTCTCATGCAAGTAGAGCCCAAGGGCACCTGCTTGGTCCAGGAACATAAGAGCCTCAAACCATTCCATCAGGTTATGGGAATGAGGTCTATAATTGTTACTGGTATTTGGCATAACAAATATGACACGTGTAGCTTGCCAGGCTCTGCCGTGCGGGTAGCATACTCTTGTAGTCACCTCTAAATCCAGCATTTATTGATGAACACCACAGCCTCTTGCAGGCGCGAGAGGCGGGCTGCGATAAGCTGGTCTGGTGGGTGGAGTTCTGACAAGGGGGAAGTCCGCATGTGGAAAATGGAGGCCCTCATGGAGTGGGGGTCATCTGGCTTATTGCGAGGCTCTGATGGGGTGGCGGGCCAGGGCTAGAACACACCATCCCCTCCTGGGCACCTCGTGAGTGGCTGGGCACAGGGAGAGCCAGTAGCAGCTCTGCCCCATGTTTGTGAGTCTCTTGATCAGCACTGATCCAGAGAACAACAATGAGCTATCATCTCACACCACAGAGACTGGCACATATCCAAAAGAGCAAGAACAACAAGTGCTGGTGTGGATGTGGGGAAAAGGGGACTCTCATCCATTGTTGGTGGGAATGTTGACTGGTGCAGCCATTTTTATTTTATTTTATTTTATTTTTTTTGCTTTTTGCATCACACCTGGCGAAACTCAGGAGTTACTCCTGGCTCTTCACTCAGAAATTACTCCTGGAGGTGTTCAGGGGACCATATGGGATGCCTGGGATCAAACCTGGTTTGGCCACGTACAAGGCAAATGCCCTACTTGCTGTGCTATTACTCTGGCCCCTGGAATGCAATATGGACATTCCTTGAAAAACTAGAAAATGAGCTCCCATTTGACCCAGCCATACCACTCTTGGGAATAAAACTTGGAAACCCAAAAACACACAGCAGAGACACCATCTGCACTTTTATTTTCATAGCAGCACTATTCACAATAGCCAGAATCTGGAAACAACCAGAGTGCTCGAGAACTGATGACTGGATAAAGAAACTTTGGTACATCTACACAATGGAATACTCTGCAGCTGTTAGGAAAAAGAAGTTCTGAAATTTTCCTGTAAATGTATGGACATGGAGAGGATCATGCTGAGTGAAAAGAGCCAAAGGAAAAAGAACAGATATAGAATGACTGCATTTGTTTGTGGGATAAATAAAAGGTTAGGTAAGACAGAGAAAGGAACAGTGTACTAATAGTTTTTGGAAATGATAATACCAGCCTTGAACTGAGCATTAAATGTAGGTAAAGGGTATACATGATAACTTCTAAATGTATGCATTGCAAGCTTCAATATGTAAGAGAAGCGAGAGAGAAAGAGAGAGTGAGAGAGAATGAGAGAGAATGAGATAGAGAGAATGAGAGAGAATGAGAGAGAATGAGAGAGAGAAAGAGAGAGAAGAGGGAAAAGTGCCTGCCATAGAGGCAGGCTGGAGTGTGTGTGTGTTGGGGGAATTGGGGACATGGTGGTGGGAAATGGGCAGTGGAGGAGGCGGTGGTGCTGGAACACTGTATGACCGAAACCCAAACATGAACATCTTTGTAATCATATATCTCACGGTGGTATAATAAAAAAAAACAATTAAAAAAGTATTGAATGGAGGTCTTATAATCTAACAGCCAAATTACTGCCACTCTTCCAATGTAACCCAACCTGTCCAACTTAAATATTGACCTGTTTATGTTCTGGAATTTTCCATCTTAGTATATAGTAACACAAATTTCTTATTTAACACACAAATCAAAATATTTTATATCTACTTTAGTCTTTTGTATATAATCTACCATTAAATTCTTGACTTTATCCTCAAGATAGTTTTCTTTTTTTTTTCTGCAGCTGTAAATTTTTCTTTTTTTTTAATTTTTTTATTATACCACCGTGAAACATAGCAATTACAAAGGTGTTCATAATTGGCTCTTGGTAATACAGTATTCCAGCACCCATCCCTCCACCAGTGCCCCATTTCCCACCACCAATGTACCCCCTCCCCTCCCGTCCCCCACCCGCCTTAATAGCAGGTAACCCAGTTTCCTCTCTTTCTCTCTCTCTCTCTCTGTCTCTGCATCTCTCTCCCTCTTATTTTACACATTGTGGCTAGCCCTGCAGATATTTAGAGTTTATCACTTAAGTCTCTTTGTGTATATTCAGTGGTGAGTTTTAATCTGCCATTACCATTTCCCATATTTAGTAAAACACTGGTATCTATATCCTATTAATGAATGCAGTCATTCTATATCTGTCCTTTTCCTTCTGACTAATTTCACTCAGCATGATAGACTCCATGTCCATCCATTTGCAGGTAAATTTCATAATTTCATCCTTTCTGACAGCCGCATAGTATTCCATAGTGTAGATGAACCACAGTTTCTTTAGCCAGTCCTCTGTTCTCGGGCATTTAGGTTGTTTCCAGATTCTAGCTATAGTGAATAGCGCAGAGATGAATAAAGAAGTACAGATAGTGTTTCTGCTATGTGTTTTTCGATCTCTAGGGTATATTCCCAGGAGGGCTTTTGCTGGATCAAATGGGAGCTCAATATCTAGCTTTCGGAGGAATGCCCATATTGTTTTCCAAAAGGGCTGGACCAGTCGGCACTCCCACCAGCAGTGGATGAGAGTCCCTTTTTTCCCCACATCCACGCCGGCACCGGTTGTTCTTGCTGTTTTGGATGTGTGCCAGTCTCTGTGGGGTGAGATGGTACCTCATTGTTGTTTTGATTTGCATCTCCCTGATGATTAAAGATGAAGAGCACTTTTTCATATGCCTTTTGGCCATTTGAATTTCTTCTTTTGGAAGCTTCTGTTCATTTCTTCTCCCCATTTTTTGATGGGGTTGGCTGTTTTCTTCTTGTGGAGTGCTACCAGTGCCTGATATATCCTGGATATTAACCCCTTGTCAGATGGGTATTGGGTGAATATCCTTTCCCAATCTGTGGATTGTCTTTGTATCTTGGTCACCGTTTCTTTTGAGGTGCAGAAGCTTTTCAATTTTATATAATCCCATTTGTTTATCATTGCTTCCATTTGCTTGGTCAGTGGTGTGTCGTCTTTAAAGATACTTTTCGTTTCGATATCATAGAGCGTTTCTCCTATGTTTTCTTCGATGTACCTTATAGATTCATGTCTGATATCGAGATCTAGAATCCATTTTGATCTGACTTTTGTGCATGGCGTTAGAAGGAGGTCTAAGTTCATTTTTTAATACTCCCTAGAGCTTTATACAGATTCAATGTGGTCCCTATAAAGATACCCATGATGTTCTTCAAAGAAATTGAACAAACACTCCTGAAATTTGTATGGAATAATAAAACCCCACGAATAGCTAAAGCAATCCTTGGGAAAAAGAAGATGGGAGGTATCACTTTCCCCAACCTCAAGCTCTACTACAGAGCAGTTGTAATTAAGACAGTGTGGTATTGGTATAGAGACAGACCCGTAGACCTATGGAATAGAACTGAGTATCCTGAAACGCACTCACAAATATACAACCACTTAATCTTTGATAAAGGAGCAAAAAATATTAAGTGGAGCAAAGAAAGCCTCTTCAACAAATGGTGCTGGGAAAACTGGGCAGCTACATGTCAAGATATTTTTCTGACCCATCTTCTCTTTATTTATGCTAGTGGCCACAAAGATACTTTCCTTGAATTAGATACACTGGCCTTATTACTGGTATTTCTACTTAACTTTTCCTCTTTACCCTGTCACCTAAAGAACACTCCTAGTTTCACTTCACTTGTATCACTTGTCTTCCTGTTGTTCATCAATTTGCTCAAATGGCACCAGTAACATTTCCATATGTCCTGTGGCAAGCTAGGATAGCCCAAGAGCATCTGCTCATCCAGGAACATGAAGAGCCTCAGGTCTCTAATTGTTACTGGGTTTTGGCATATCAAATATGACATAGGTAGCTTGCCAGACTCTGCTATGCGGGTGGGATACACTCAATAGTAGGCACTCATCTCATTCATTTACTGATGAACCACAATGGGGAGAGATCGGCTTTTCTCTTAGGTGGAGCTCTGATGACTGTGGAGTCTGGATGTTGAAGATGGTGGCCCTCATAGTGTGGGGATTCCTCTAGGCTCTTTGCGAGGCTCTGTTGGGATGACAGGCCAGGGTTAGTACTCGCCTTCCCTACTGGGAGCCTCATGATCAGCTGAGCACAGAGAGCCAATAGCAGCTCTTCCCCGTGTGTCTGAGTCTCATGACCTCATTGTAGTTTTAATTTGCATCTCCATGATCATTAATGACAAAAGCACTTTTTCATATGCCTTAGGGCATTCCAATTTCTTCTTTTTGGAAATTTCTGTCATTTTTCTCCCCCATTTTTCAATGGGGTGGGATTTGTTTTCCTATAAAGTTCTACCAGTGTCTTGTAAGTTGTTGATATTAAGCCCTGATCAGATGGGTCACTTGATCACTTGATCACGTGAAATCTCATTATTCATCGATTTGCTCGGAAACTACACCACCTCTGCTTCGCTGATAACATCCTTCTAATAACACCAAATATTAGCCAAGTGGCACAAATGCTGGCTGACTTCGACTGAGAATATGGAAAGATACGTCTACAGCTGAATCTCAACGAAACTATGTTCATGAAAAATGAACTAGTTCCAGAGGCCCCATTCACTCTCATTGAAGAAATATCTTTGGATGCAGCAGTTATGAGTACCTAGGTCGAGAAGTCAACATGATGAACGACCTAGAACATGCTCTGACCTAGAACATGCGCCTCACATTACTCCTGGCAATGCTCAGGGGACCATATGGGATGCCTGGGATCAAACCCAGGAAGAGGAAGAGAGCAGCATGGAATGCCTTCAAGAGCATCAAAAAAATAGCTAAAAGGACAAAGAAACTCTGGCTCAGGGCACATCTCTTCGATTCCACTATTCTCCCTGCATTAACATACACCTCAGAGACCTGGACCCTACGAAATCAGGATGAGAATGCTATTCGAGTCTCCCAAAGAGGAATTGAAAGAGCTATGCTTGGAATATCACGCCTCACTCAAGTGAAAGAAGGAATCCGAGCTCTGTCCTCCATCCACGTTCCAGAGTCAGGGATGCTGTCTCGTTTGCCAAGGTATCGAAAATCAGATGAGCTGGACATGTAATGCGATTTGGAGACGACTGCTGGACTAGAGCCATTACCAACTGGAACCCACAGGATGTCAAAAGACCATGTGGCTGTCCACCTACAAGATAGTCAGACTTCTTCTTCAAGACCCTGAACAAATAGTTTGAGGCTCTTTGTACTCCTGAAGCAACCAGATACCATTGGGCTACACTGGCACATGATAGGGTCAAATGGAAATATTAACTGGCACCTGCTTGAGCAAATTCCACATTTACTTAGAATTAAATTTATTTTATGTGGCTTCACACTATTCTTCTGGAAATAGGTCTTCCCTGTCATTTATAGATGGCATTGCACACGGTCCACAGATAAATGCAAGAAGACCCAAGAGTACTAGCATTAAGCCTTGGTGTGATCATAGTCGGATGGTGCCCAAACCCGTGTCAGCACTCATTTATCTGGGATTACCTGTGCATGCTTGAGTGTATTCCCCAAACTACTGGATTCGCCATTTGGAACCTAAAGTGTTATTCATTAATTTGTAAGTAAGCCTTCTAAAATCCCAGCTTTGCTTAAAATGGGTCATTGTTATGCATAAAATCTCTTGTGGTACTCTCAAAGCATCAAGAAACACATCTTCCTGCTTTTTCAGTGAAGGGAGCCAGTGCGGCTGATCTCCTTATGTACTGATATGTGTGGTCCTGTGCTAGTCTTGGAGACATATTTTCTCTTTTTAAAAAGGCATTGTATGCTCTGCTTTTTTCAAAATATAATTTTACAGTTTGCTTTCATAAATTCCGAAGACAAATTCAAAAAGATTAAGCACTGAGAGATTACTCATTTTTAAATTCAAAAGCCAAAGCTTATTTCTGATAGTTATTTATTTATGCATATATTAAATGATTTATTATTATTAAATTACTGTGAGAAATAAGTTACAGAGCTGTTCATGTTTTGTTTCAGACATACAATGTTGTGACACCCTCCTCTGCAAATAGTGATAGCTTGACTTCTTCCTCACCTATCTGGATGCCCTTAATGTCCTCTTCTTCTCTGACTATGGCCCGCCACCCCAGCAGAGCCTTGCAACAAGCCAGATGACCCCCACTCCATGAGGGCCTCCATTTTCCACATCAGGACTTCCCTCTCATCAGAACACCACCCAGCAGACCAGCCTATCACAGCCCGACTTGCGGGTTCATCAATAAATGCTGGATTTAGCGATGTCTCCAAGAGTGTGTTACCCAGCAGCAGAGCCTGGCAAGCTACCCATGTCGTATTTGATATGCCAAATACCAGTAACAATTATAGACCTCTTTCCCATGACCTGACGGAATGGTTTGAGGCTCTTTATGTTTCTGGAGCAAGCAGGTGCCCTTGGGCTCTACTTGCATGAGACAGGACATATGGAGATGTTACTGGTGCCTGCTCGAGCAAATCGATGATGAACGGAAGACAGTGATACAGTGATTACTATGGCAAGTACTTCTAATATTATATTGATTGAAAGAGGTAAGAGTGGGCAACAGTGTCTTGTTCCTGATCTCAGGGGGGAAGGTTTTCAATTTTTTTCCCATTGAGAATGATACTCGCTCTGAATTTGGTAGATAGCTTTAACTATATTGAGGAAGGTTCCTTCAATTCCCATTTTTGGAGGGTTTTAATCATGAACTGTATTAGTATGAGGGGAATTATGTCCTGATATGTGTGGTTTTACATTATGTATATATGAATGTGTATATATATGTATGAAAATGGCTTGAAAAGTCTTTTTTTTTCTTTTTTAAACTTTCTTTTTTCCATGTAATTACACAGCAAGATTTAGCTTCCTTTCCAATAAATCATTTTCAATATTTCAAATTCCTTTTCAATAAATCATTTTCTTTACAAACACTGTCATTAGTTACTGTGTCCCTATTTCTCCTCTGTGCATTTAGTGAGTTTCATTGATCCTGCATATCTCTCCCAGCTCCAGAACTCTCTTTTTAAAATCACTTGTATTGCTTGTCTTCCCATTGTTCAGCAACTTGCTTGAACATGCACCAGTAACATCTCCATTCATTGGGAATGAGGTCCACTACCGTTATTTTTGGCATATTGAATACACTATGGGTAGCTAACCAGGTTCTGCCGTGGCTGTGGGTTCATCCCAATGGCCCAGTCTTTTCCTCTGTCAGACTAGCAATCATCCAGGGCCCACAGGGCTGAGCCCCTAGATGTAGACGAACCTGTCTCCTGTCTGCCACCTGCCAATGCAGCCGAGCACCGCAGCCACACCTGCAACACCTTGAGGGGCAGGAGAAAAAAAAAAATTTTTTTTTTTGCTTTTTGGGTCACACCCGGCAATGCTCAGGGGTTTCTCCTGGCTCTGCACTCAGGAATAACTCCTGGCTCTGCTCGGGGACCATATGGGATGCCGGGGATCAAACCCAGGCCGGCACAGCCGGCGCGTGCAAGGCAAATGCCCTACCTGCTGGGCTATCGCCCGGCCCCTGAGAAAAATATTTTAAATAAAATTTAAATTTTTTTAAATTTCTTCTCAAGTCTATGGTCATCAGGTAACTTCAGTAATGGATGCTCTGGGCATGAAGATATAATCACAGCATTTCTTTTAATATAACATGATATTTTATAAGACTCTTTTTGACAGCTTTTTTCTAGAAGTGCTCAGGATTCTGGTTCCTTTCATGGACTTTGGGGCCAATTGCAGCATTTTAATGAAGGATCTGAGGACATAGTGATGCTTGGCCCCTGGAGTGCTAGGCATTACCTGGGCCACCTGGATCATCCACCAGTGCTCAGGAGTCTCCGATGGCGGGTGGCTTGGGCCAGGAGCCGGGGCTGGGGGGGATGCGCTTGGGCTCAGGAGTCTCCAGGGATGCACTTGGGCTCCAGGAGTCTCCGGGGATGCACTTGGGCTCAGGAGTCTCCGGGGATGCGCTTGGGCTCAGGAGTCTCCGGGAGGGATGCGCTTGGGCTCAGGGAGTCTCCGGGGATGCGGGCTCAGGCTGGGCTCAGGAGTCTCCAGGGATGCACTTGGGCTCAGGAGTCTCCGGGATGCAGCACTTGGGCTCAGGAGTCTCCAGGGATGCACTTGGGCTCAGGAGTCTCCAGGGATGCACTGGGCTCAGGAGTCTCCAGGGGTACATTTGGGCTCAGGAGTCTCCAGGGGATGCACTTGGGCTCAGGAGTCTCCAGGGGATGCACTTGGGCTCAGGAGTCTCCAGGGATGTGCTTTGGGCTCAGGAGTCTCCAGGGGTGGGCTCAGGGTCAGGGTTCGGGTTCGGGGTGGGCTGTGGGCGTGGCTCAGGAGTTCCAGGGATGCGCTTGGGCTCAGGAGTCTCCAGGGATGCACTTGGGTTCAGGAGTCTCCAGGGATGCGCTTGGGCTCAGGAGTCTCCAGGGATGCGCTTGGGCTCAGGAGTCTCCAGGGATGCACTTGGGCTCAGGAGTCTCCAGGGATGCACTTGGGCTCAGGAATCTCCAGGGATGCACTTGGGGACATTTTGATGCTGGAGATTTAACTGGGAGTTGGCTGCATGTGAGGCATATTCTAACTATTCTCTCTCTCTTTCTATCTCCCTCTTTCTTCCTCGCTCTCTCTCTCTTCCCTCTCTCACTCTCTTTCCCCTCTCTCTATTTCTCTCTCTCTCCCCAGGATTTTTGTTGAGTCCTTGCATTTAACTACACTGTAAGTAAGGTTATGGTCAAGTGCTCATAAAATGCTCATGACTATGAAATTCTCCCCATGGTCAAAATGATGGATACAATTTTGCCAAAAACACTAAAAAATATAACAAAATAAATGGTTATGGCTTTATGTTTATGTGTTTGTTTGCAGAGATATGCATGTACACATACATTTACAAATATTTACATATACTCAAAATATATGTATATATGACACATTTACAATTTTTTCCCTTTATCCTGTTGGAAATATCCTCTAATCCACTACTCATTGATCTTCTAAACCGTACAAAACTGCCTAACAAAAATACCTATCTAGGCAATGGCTTGTGCACCAAACGATAAGCTTTACCCTAACTTTGAAGACCTCATGTGAGAACAGCCTCTTTAGAAAGCTGTATTTTCACAGGCTAGAGCTATCCAGCCAGCTTTGGAGTGTACAGGGCAACCTTGCATGCTCCTGTTTCTCAGCTTCTGTCTGTCTAAACAGGCGCTCAGTGAGCTGCTTGTGTTGGTGTCAAGGCAGACTATTAAGTTTTACTCAGATGCTAACATGAGAAAACACAAAATTAGTGTCCCAGCACTGAAATAAGTCTGTGGTGGTCTTCTGGTAATCTGACAAGCTAGAGACACGCAATGTATAGATAAGGTTTTTGTAAGGTGTTTTATTTCTTGCCAGTATCCATAAGGACGTGGATAAAAAACCAGAATATCCTGAGAAGAAAGCTTGAAAATATGTCTGATGAACTACTTGCACATTTTGCCAATATCTCTGGGTATCATTTTTGCTTAAGCAGCAAGTTTAATTATTATTGCATCTCTAAGGACAGAAAGTAGAACCAAATTTAAGCCAGGTAATTTTTTGTCTCCATAATCAGTAAAATAAAAATTGTGACTAAAATGGTAGAAATTCACATGCATTAACTCAAGTCATAGTGTCATTGATTTTTTAGGATAAATAAAAATATCAAATATAACAGGTTCTATTTTATTTAGTAAGTTAAAAAAAGAAAGGAAAAGATAATCTCTCAAGGAACAGCTAAAATTTATATGTTCCCAGTCAAAGCAACTACATAGATACTTGAAACTTAGATTTTTAATGTGAATCAGTACTTTTTCCATTAAAGGAATTTCGTGCACAGTAGAAGTTGTGAATAGGTCTTGGATAGCTGCTCAATGATATATTTTTGACCTTGGCCCTTTAGGGAAGACACATTCAACCTAAGTTCATCTCCCATTCTTGCTCTTCATTGCTGTCATTCATCCAAAGGGACTATTTTTCTTCACTGTGACTGAGGAGCTTATTTGTTCCTATCTTTATTTGTTCCAAGCTTGCATTTATTGAGGTATGTGTCTGTTTGTGTGGAAGAAAGAGTTGGAGGAGTTCAAGAGAACTTTTCTTCCCTTTTATCCTGTTGGATATATCCTCTAATCCAAAGCATTACAGTTTTGACGAGTTTGTTTCACCCATCTTGATCACTTGATCACTTCACATCCCGTTATTCATCGATTTGTTTGAGCGGGTGCCAGTAACATTTCCATTTGACCCTATCACATGCAGTGTAGCCCAAAGGCATCTGCTTGCTTCAGGAATATGAAGAGTCTCAAACCATTCGTTCAGTGTCTTGATGAATAAGTCTGACCATCTTGTAGGTGAGCGGCCACGTGATCTTTTGACATCTCGTGGGATCCAGTCAGTAACGGCTCTAGTCCACTGGACTAGACCGCTAGACTAGAGATGGTTCACCCATCACCAAGGACAGAATAAAACTGTAACAGTTGTTTTTAAAATCTTGCCACACTTTGCACTAACTCCTTGAACTTTTTTAATGCATGAACCTGTAGTCTATTTTGTAAATTCTTACTTTGAAATCATTAATATATGCTGAGTATTCACAATGCTAATTATCCACAAGAAGGTTAAATTATGAATAACACATATCACAGTACCTGTGGCGGTATATATTATAAACCCACCTGATTGCCTTTTTCATTTTGATTACTGGAAAATCAGTCATTTCCTGGCAGTTAATCAAATGCCACAGAGACCCTCATCTTGGTTCCAGTTATCTTGCTTATTCCATTTATTTTTTTGATTTATAAAAAATTGCTACCATAACAATCTTTCAGAATTGATTACTGGTGAAGTAAGCAAACTCATTTTTACTCACACACCTTTCATCCTAAACAGGCTGTGTGCCCTGCTGTTTGAGCTGTTACCTCATAAATTAAGAACAGTACAAAGTCCTATAGTTCTGAATTTATTATCAAGAGGATTTTTCCATGATATCTCATTAAGCAAAATGGTATTCATCACAAAATCAGAAAATATAGATGACTACTTTTCATTTGCATCCAAAAGTTGAGAGTTCAACTTTCATGCCAGAAGAGTGAAATTGATTCTTTGGTTTTCCTTATTACTTAAGTTAACAGGTATGCGTTATTATTCTATTTCCTTCCTTAACCTTTAGGCTTTTTAAAATTTACTCCTGATTAGTTTTTCCTCCATTTCTTTAACTGACATTCCATCTGACTACTTCTCAAGTGTTCCTGCTTTGGGGAGGGAGGATTTGAGTCACATCCACCAGTACCCAGAGAATGTGCCTGGCTTCACCAGTCACTGCTGGTAGTACAAAAGGGACTGAAGGGCTGCTTGGATCAAGCCAGAGCAGGTCGCATGAAAGCAAATGTCTGAATCCCTGCATGATCTCTCCGACTCTTAAATATTCCTTTTGGGTATGTGTAGTTTCTCTTCAGTCGCTTTATTCTCCAGTTCTGCATATTATATTCCTTGTGGCAACCTTCCCTCAGGAGACCAATTGCATCAATATGCAGATTAGTCAAAGCACAGCATAAAACTCAGTTAAATATCTGTAACGTTTATCCATCTATTAACATGGTTACTTGCTAAATAACTTAAATACAAGCTTAAATTTATGCTTCTCAAAATCTAAGCCTCTAAAATGGACTTAATTGCAATTATCATTGTTTTCATCTCAGTTTGAATTAATGGTGTCACTATTGAATTATCAGATGTCCAACGGAGACATCCAATGGAGAAACCTCAGAGCTGACACATAGTTCCCCACCACATCAAGCTTGCCTGTATTCCAGTACAAATCATCTTGGTGCTTCCTTTTTGATGATAGCTACTGCACTAAGGTAGAATACTGGTGCATAGCTCTCCCTCTCATGCAATGACACTTTCAACAAGGGACTCAATGACAGATGACTCAGGCAGGTCACTTAGAATGAATAACTATTGACTTTAACTGTCCAGACTAATGGACTTGATGTAGTTCTTGGACCAATATCTCCTCCTCTGTCAACTCCTTGTGGAAGGAGTTTCAGTTACACATAAATTTAGGTATTTTCTGTTTGTTGAGAGATGAGAAATGTATATGTGTTTGGATAATTGAGCATTTAAGAAAGACTAAATTTCACAAAATGAGTGAAAGTTACAGTAGAAAATTTGTCTCATTAGATGAGACACAATAATGTCTCACAGACTCACAGACATGGGGCAGAGATGCTACTGGCTCTCCCTGTGCCCTGCCGCTCACAAGGCGCCAGGGAGGGATGGCGTGTTCTAGTCCAGGCCAGCCACCCAGCAGAGCTTTGCAATAAGCCAGAAGACCCCCCCCCACTCCATGCGGGCCTCCATTTTCCACATCCAGACTCCCCCTTGTCAGAACGCCACCCAGCAGACCAGCCTGAGATCCATCTTGAGACCCATCCTGCAGCAGTCTTTTTTAAATCCAGCCCACGTATGCTGATCCAGAGACTCACAGACATGGGGCAGAGCTGCTACCAGCTCTCCCTCTGCCCAGTTGCTCACAAGGTGCCCGGGAGGGATGGCGTGTTCTAGCCCTGGCCCGCCACCCCATCAAAGCCTCGCAACAAGCAGACGACCCCCCACTCCATGAGGGCCTCTATTTTCCACATCCGACTTCCCCTTCATCAGAACTCCACCCAGCAGACCAGCCTATCACAGCCCGTCTCGCTGGGCGATTTCGCCACGCGGTTCTTCAATAAATGCTGGATTTTGAGATGACTACAAGAGTATGCTACCCACACAGCAGAACCTGGCAAGCTACCCGTGTTGTATTTGTTATGCCAAATACCAGTAACAATTATAAACCTCATTCCCATGACCTGATGGAATGGTTTGAGGCTCTTTATGTTCCTGGAGCAAGCAGGTGTCCTTGGGCTCTACTTGCATGAGACAGGATATGGAGATGTTACTGGTGCCCGCTCGAGCAAATCGATGATGAACAGGAAGACAGTGATACAGTGATACAGATGACACACACATTTGTCTCCCTCTTTCTTCCTAACCTTCAGTCATTCCCTTATAATATCATGGATATATGTGATAAAACCTTGGGAATAATACATTTAATGCCTACAACGTTTGCTAAAGTGTATGTTTCGAGCTTAGTTGCATTGAGAGTTAAATTTAACTTCCATAGTTCATTAATGTGAAAAGTAAGTGAGCAAGCATTTCCAAAGGTGTCGGATTTCCCGATTTCCTTTCATTGTTAATGTGTACAAAGTCAAGTCATTCTTTTGCTGATTTTCCTGTATCTGTATGTGTATGTTTAGTTTCTTCTGGTCACCCAGCACTCACATCCAGATAGACTCTCATAATTAAAAAACAATTCCTATATAGACTAGGATACTGTGTGTGTGAGTGTGTGTGTGTGTGTGTGTTTGTGTGTGTGTGTGTGGTGCTGGTGATCAAGCCCAGACTGTCACTCAAGTCCTCTATGACTGGCGACATTCCCAAGCCAAGGTAAAAGTTTTAACATGGTATCTTGGCGTGCCCTTGTGTGACTCTTCCTACCCTAGTCCTTTTATTTCTGTTTACGCTTAGATTTCTTCTCCTAGAATACTTACTCTACAGTCTAATATATATGTCAAACTCTAACTTCCTCTTGGAAATCTAAACCAAGGCAATCTTCTTTTTAGAAGCTGCCCATACGTCTATTGTGAAGAGCTAATATTCTTTTCTGTGCGCTCACAGCATGTGGATGTAATCCTAATGTCTCTCTTTGTCCATTACAGTGTGCTTACATATTCATTTTTGAATTCCTTAGCAGATTGTGTGAAACTTCATGTCAGGCCCTTATAGATATCTTTATTTAGTGCCGGAACAGAGCATGCTGTGAAGCAGCAAACAGATGGTCACAAACCCTCAGGAACTCACAAAAAATCAATAAAGTTCAGATTTTATAAATCATCTATACTTGAAAGAAACAATTAATATGCACATAGGTTTATTTCCCTAGGGGGATTTTTTTTCAAGGTTTGAATTTCTACTAAAATATATTGAATAATTAAACATTTTTATTTGAATAGTCTAGAGTTAACACACAAACTTAATGCTGAAATGCTTTCAAGTATAATGTAAAAATATCCTTGGAAATAAAATGTTTATAAGATTTAAAACACTGTGAGATACTAGTAATGAAGAATTCAGAGGGAAAAAGAGTGATTTTAAGCTTGATAGTTGAAAGAGATTTAAAAAATAAATTCAGATGCAAACCCAATCAATGAAAACATTAAAAAGTAGATATACTATTTTCAGGTTTGTAAAAAGTGTGATTTTTTATAAAGTTCAGTTCAAATTACTTAAAGTAAATTGTATAAAATAAAACTTTATTTCTTTAACAACACCATGCCAGTTAGATCGCAAGTCTCCCAAATCAACCTTTAAATATGTAAGAATACCAGTAAATAATTTGCAACATTTGTGGTTTCAAATATTTGAGTTTCACTTGGATGCACAAAATTATAAGTATGAATTATTATATGTTTTAAAATCCTATAATTTATTAATTGCCCTTATTTAACAGTCATACTTCATGAAAATTGGACTCTCCTAAATATGCTTCTATTAATAAATGTTTCACTAGAAGTGCTATTAATAATACTTATGCTAAAAAATAGCGAATATATGAGGAATAGTAAATACAGTAAGAATTTTTCATTGAATTTTACACTAACCAAAATGCAATGAAACATTTTGCTGAACTGGAATTTTTACAAAACAAAATGAACAAATATGTATATATATATATGTACATATATATGTGGTATGTAGAGGTATACCTACATATATCTTTTAAAGAAAGCATTTATTGATTCATCAATAAATTGATTCATCAATAAATGCTTTATTTAGAGGTGACTACAAGAGTATGCCACCTGCACGGCAAACCTGGCAAGCTGCTAGTGTGTATTTGAATTGCCAAATACCAGTAACATTTATATTAGGTCATTCCCATGACCTAATATAATGGTTTGAGGCTCTTTATGTTCCTGGAGCAAGCGGATGCCTTTGGGTTCTACTAGCATGAGACAGGACATATGGAGTTATTACTAGTGCCCGTTCTAGCAAATAGATGATGAACAGGAAGATCGTGATTGTGATCGTGATCTTTAAAATGTTCAGAATAGCATTCACAATCAGACAGTTCAAATTAGTCTAACATGTCATTGCACCTATAATAACATAGTTACAATTCATATATTCAGACTCAGGATTTTGGCAAATTTCAATAAATACAAATAATGAACGGAGTAAGCTAGGTAGAGACAGTGGGTCGACTTAGAGGTCACATGGGGAGGGGAGTGCTTTGGTGTTGTTAGGTGTTTAAAAACATGTATTAATTTAAAATATAAATTATTTCAAAATAAAAAAATGGGTGAAATAAGTGAAGGTTGCCAAATAGTATAAAGTTCTAGTTTTCAGATAAATAAATCTGGGAATTTAATGTACAAAATTAAATCAAAGTGAATTCTTGACACTAAACTTATGGTTCAGAATTTTTAGGAACAAAGAGGGAAATGATGAAAAATATCATACTGTTAATAAATTGATGCCAAACCAATGAGAATGAGATTAAGAACCATGAACTGAAATATCATAAATGAGAACCCTCCCTCCCTCCGTCCCTTCCTTCCTTCTCTCTCCCTCCCTCCTCCTTCTCTTCCTCTGTCCTTCCTTCTTTCTCTTCCTTACTTCCTTTCTTTCTTCCTTCCCTCAAGGGAAACAGTTTTTTTTTATGAAATAAATTTATAGAGAAATGTGAGGAAGGAGAAAGAAATTATATGCTCAAGAGAGAACATGGGTTTCTCCATAGTGGTAAAAGCTATGAATTAATTTAAACAGCAAATATTGTAAGACAACTAAGTTGTTAAATGACAATAGTCATGTCAGTAGTGTAAAATTTTGACTTTATTATATCTGTAATGTAATGAAATAAACCCAACAATAATTTTATAATATAAAAATGATTAACATTTTGTTAAATTTTATTAATATCAATATAAATAGATAAAGTAATCAAGGGTAACAGTAAATGTCAGTGTACTTATTTTTGATGAAATTATAGTCTTTGACAACATGGGCTTTATTTTGAATTTATAGATAAAATTTTCACTATCTTTCCATTGAAATAAAAAATTTACCTGAATTATAGGATATTAACTAAGTAAAGGGAGGACTTTTTACTGTAGAATTTTATAAGGAAATAAGGAAAGATTAATTGAAGCAATATACTTACTAATTTTTTCTAAACAGAAAATTAATTTAGTTATAGTTAGACAAATATACAATTATTCTGCCCAAATTAAAACTATACTTATGATGATAACTGAAAACACCCTATTAATAAGTAGTTACAAACTACTTATGGATATTTGGGAAAGAGTTATATAAATAATTTTCACATAAAATAAACCTTAAACTAATGAATCTTTCCCCTTAAACATAAACTAGGAAAATACAATTAGGCTGAAGGCATTGTTTTAGCAGCCTATTAGACAGCAAATTCTGAAAACTTACAATCCCATAATTCTTGCACAGTGTAATGTGTCAAACTTACTGATCTAGTTGTGAAAGGCTCAGTGTGAGCCCTGTAAAATGAAATATCTGAGGAGACATATACATTTTTTGCAGTGTTTTTCAAAATTCCTCCATAGAAATTTATACTTTTCTAAATTTGCAAAACCTAAGGATCTTTTTAAGAGAAGCAAATGCCATTGTAGAACGTTGCTGTGATAAGTAGCTCAAAAACAGTTAGGTTATAGGACAGACACACCTTCAGTCTAGTCGAAAACATTTGTATAGCTACATGCCAGTTAGCATGCTCCTATTGGTTCTTGGTGATTCGTTCTTTAATGAAATCATAAATGTTTCTGTAGCGCGATCCTGTACCACTCCCTGGAGGGCAGCTAAAGCTTCAGGAGACAGGTCCTGGCAGGTGGCCAGCGCCCACCTGCAGCAGCAGGGGGCCCTGATTGCTTTGAACATGAGTGGCCAGGTGGAGTGACAGACACACACGGGGCATCTGGCATCCACATCATGAAGCACACACGTCTGGAGCAATGTCACAGCCATAATTAATATAAAGGAATGAGCTCTCCTCTGCTAAGAGCTTCAGAATCCCCATAGAATACCTCACCACTGACTCCTTAGCCGTGCGATGAGATGCCCCAGATAATTCTGAACCGGAGGGAAACTTTTATGATTGGAGTCTTCCTTCCAGAGCCGGAAGTAATTCCTTGAAAAAATCCATTGCAAGTCAGAAACAACTGGTGCATTTCCGCTACAATCTTAAAATTCGAAGCGAGTAACTGTGTTGTGCTTCCAGAAAATGAATTTTTTTAAATTTCTAAACATATATCCAAGAGACAAGAATAAACAAAGACTACTTTCAGGAAGAATAGTCTAAGACCCATTGCTTCGAGAAAATGGAAAGGATGTTTTCAAAGCTGATTTTCTTAAGGGCAGTCTTTCCTTTCCTTCCCTTCTCTTCCGGGCCTCCCAAGATTTGCTCAAGGCTGGGGCCAGTCCCAGAGATTGTGGGCAGGAAATTCAGTGCAAGGTAGGGGAACATTGTTACTTCTTTGAAGTATTTGAGGGGCTCCAAAGTGTACAGCCTGTGGTTCTTGAATGGCCATGTGATGCTAAAAATTAAACCTGGAAGCTGCACACAAAGGTTGTGCCTTAAGCCCTGTGCTGTCCCTCAGGCCCCCAAAATATTTTATTATAAAATATACGTGTTAGTTGCTTTGCCTGTATTAAATGTCTTTATTTCTAATGATATTCTATCACTGTAGCCACGATGCTGGTGATCCAGTTTTCTGTTTCGTTTATTTTTGTTAAGTGATAAATTTGAGTTATTCAATCCCCCAAAGTACTGGAATTTTATTACCAAAATTCTTCCATGAGTGTGATTATATCCACAGTGATGCATTTTATTTTCATTAACTGAATTTGAATAAAAATGCGATGCACATTACTTTTATTCTTACAAATGTTGTCAGTTCTTATTGGTTTAAAGAGTCAATATACTTTTTCCATAAAAAATATTTAAATTCTAGTAGATGCCACCATGCAGGAAATAAATTTCAGAGATTATAGGAACTTTTTTGGGTTCTGATATCATTTTCAGGGTTTGAGGTAGTGCTAGTTCATGTGGTAGTGTGGGTGCATAGTCGGCCCTGATTTTGATCTTACCGGCACTGCTATGAAGGAAACCCACAACATAAAAAATCAAGCAGAAAATAAATAAAGTCCATTTCAGGACTTTAATAATAATGGATTTCTTTCATGAGTCACATTTCCCAAACTTCTTGGAAAATTAGAAAAGCAGTTCCTATTTCTGCAGGTTATTTGACAGTTTAAAATTACTTAATAATATAAAGATAATTCTTATTATTTTCAGGCAAATACACATTATTTCAAGTGTAATGGGACATAGAGACATTAGAATCTATTTTGCAAAAGATCTATAAAATGGGAATTTCCAGCGGGCTGGAACAATAGTATAGTGGACAGGTCGGTTACCAGAATGTGTCTGACTTGCGTCCATCTCTGGTACTCCATGTGGTCCCTGAGCCCCTCCTGGAATGATCCTTGAGTACAGAACCAAGACTAAGATCTGAAGTATAACTTTTCCATCTTGTTTATGAAGAGTTCTGTTTATCAAGAATATAACACTTATGATTTTTATCATTTATTTAACAATTTTTATCTTGTTAAATTTTATGCCAACACAACATAATTATTTTCACAAGCATTATAGTAAACAATACCATGATTCAAATATATTTATGGAATGCTTTATACAAATTAGAAAATTAGAAAATTGCCAGAGTGATAGCACCGCAGTGAGACATTTGCCTTGCAAGCAGCAGACCTAGGTTCAATTCCCTGGCATCCCATATGGTCCCCCAAGCATAATAAGCTGTAATTCCTGAGAGCAGAGTCAGGAATATCCCTTGAGCATTGCTGGGTGTGAGCCAAAAGCCAAAAAAAAAAAAGAAGAAAATACACATAAATACATTTCATCTATTTGAAGCATACGTAAAATTACCTTAAAAAAACACAGAAAGCTCAATGCAATAAAATAAAAATGAATGGATGAATAAATAAATTAGCAATGTTTTACCAAGACAAACCTGATAAGTAATGTGGAATAGCTTTATAGTATAAACTTTTTTGTTACTGCTGTGTGTTTTGGGGGACCACCACTGGTGATATTCAGGGGTTACTCCTGGCTTTTGCACCCAGGAATTAGTCCTGATGGGGGGACCATAACAGATGCTGATGATTGAACCAGGGTCAGTCTGTGCAAGGGGTGTATCCTGCCCTTTGTGCTATCTCTCTGGCCCTGAAATAGAGTTCTACTCTTTTTACGTTTTTTAATTTGTATATATACAAATTATACAAATTAGTATCACTGTCACTGTCTTCCCGTTTATCATCGATTTGCTCGAGTGGGCCCCAGTAACATCTCCATATATCCTGTCTCATGCTAGTAGAGCCCAAGGCATCTGCTTGCTCCAGGAACATAAAGAGCCTCAATCCATTCGGGAAGGAGGTCTATAATTGTTACTGGTATTTGTCATATATATCAAATACAACACGGGTAGCTTGCCAGGCTCTGCCGTGCAGGTAGCATACTCTTGCAGGCATCTCTAAGTCCAGCATTTATTGATGAACTGCGCGGCCAATTGCAGCCGCCGCAAGCCGGGCGCTGATAGGCTGGTCTGCTGGGTGGAGGTCTGACAAGAGAAAAGTCCGGATGTGGAAAATGGAGGCCCTCATGGAGTGGGGGGTCGTCTGGCTTGTTGCGAGGCTCTGCTCGGGCTAACCCTCCCTCCCGGCGCCTTGAGAGCGGCTGGTCACAGGGAGAGCCAGTAGCAGCTCTGCCCCATGTCTGCGGGCAGAGACTCGCAGAGACAAATTAGTATATATAGACATTTATACAAATGTGTATATATATACAAATTATATATATATATATATATAATTAAATAACCATTTAATTATATATTACAAAGCTGTTCATGACTGGGTTTTAATGACACAGTGTTCCAACACTTGTCCCTCCTCCAAAAATAATGATTCTGGGGGAGTAGAGGAGTTTCTCAGTTTTCACCCACATTCTCCTTCCCTATTGTTCTGAGAAATTAGTGGGCATAAATCTACACGTGGATACTGGCATTGCTCCATTAGGAAGAATACTGTGTGGGGTTCATGGATCAGGGAGGCAGTAAGGAACAGGTCACACGTGCAGAATTGTCATCTACTAGCCTGCAGTTTGACCCTGGGTGGCCAGGGCTTTCTACTCCAGCACTATACCTCTGGACAAAGTCTTACCACATGGTGACACCTGTCTGTGATAAGTTTTCCTGACTCTTGGAAGAGAGCTGTCCTCATGTCTGCAGCGTACAGGACAGCACTCGGACACCTGAATGGCCATCTAGTCCTGTCAGATCTCCTGGATAAACTTCATCAAGCAGGGACCAGAGCGATAGCCCAGCAGGCAGGGTGTTGCCTTGTAAGTGGCCAACCAGCATCCGATCCCCGACATGCCATATGGTTCCCCAAGCACTGCCAGGAGTAATTTCTGAGTGCAGAGCCAGGAGTAACTCCTAAACATTGCTGGGTGTGACCTTAAAAGCAAAATAAATAAATGAATGAATGAATAAATGAATGAATGAATGAATGAATGAACTTCTTCAAGCAACAGCTGACCTCAGGTTTGTAATCCACAGCAAGAATAGGTCCAATCGTCAAGTAGAAATTTCTGCACAGATCTGGTGTTATACACAGAAGATAGAAATAAATGGAACAAAGCTCATGCTTGGTACAGCAGAAAAAAAGACGGGATGGAATGAAAGGAGGAATGCATGGAAACAACCAGAAAACAAAGGTGAGCTAATAATGATGATGGTCTGTCACTCACCTGGGAGACTCCTGCATTACAGTGACGTGAAAGCACAGAGCCCAGCCATGAAGGCAAGAGCAGGTGGAAGCAACCATCCCAGTCCCAGACTCTAGCGGCAGGGTCTAATGTTCAGTTGACCCCCAGACATGGACCAGAGAAGCTGAAAAGAAAATTAATAACTGACCAAATGGAACATTTCAGAGAGAGAAATAGGTCATTGATGATGGGAAAAACTGTGAAGGCGTCACAGGTATGGGGAGAGTACAGATGAAGATGGGGTTCTTATCTCTTTCCCATACTCTCTCTTTCCCTTTTCTCTCTTTCCCCACTCTCTCCCCCTTTTTATCTTTCTCTCTCTTCCTTTTCTCTGTCCTCACTCTCCCTCCCTCCCTCCTTCCCTACTTCCCTCCCTCCCTCCCTCCCTCTCTCTCTCTCATGCTCATTTTAGGCTTTCAGTAATCGTATTGCAACCACAGTGCCAAAGAGGTGGGAATTTTTTTAGGAAAGAAAAATTGTTCAGTTAGGATACCCAGTTGCCCCATTACTCTTGGGAACAACAGACAGGAAAATTGAAAACAAAATCGCATGACTTAATGAGACAGGAGGAAGTGTGACTCTGATATCTTAGACATGGTCACGCTGCTCTTCCAGAACAGGTATGAGTACATTTCAAATTATTTCCAGGTCCGTGAGATTGAGCATTATATTTCTTACATAAACAGAATTATGTATCATAACAGGATGTAAAATGAAATAAACCATGACAGGATAAAACGATCCCAGAAAGAAGATAGGTCAGCAGGGAGAGGGATGAGTAGAATTAAATGTCTGACAACTAAATTTCTCATTTATATGATATGGAATCAATCCATACCATTTATTATGCAATCCTGTGGGTAAAATATAACCACAGCAATTTCAAATTTAGTATACCTATGTGAGTCTCTTCCCTTAATCTTAAGGAGTAAAGAAACATTATCAATGAAATTCCAGAGTCCCTTGAGAACCATTTGTATTTCTTTTATTTAATTTAATGGAAATTTAATTTAGGGTTTCTGGATTTTTAGTATAATGTCCTGATTGTAAAAAATTTCTTTCTATAGTTCTTAGCCTTCTCATTTATGATAAATATGCATCCCCTCTATAAAAGTACCTCTGTATGGAGTTCCTGACAAAACCAATTTTAGGTGGCAAAACCTACAAATAGGCTTTTAGAGTCGGGTATTTTTGAAGTGCACTAAAATATTTATCAGCTCACTTTCATAAAACTGCTTTCCACATCCAGAAGACAAAAGCATTAATTAAAAAGAACACAGGCACACCATTATTCACTGAGCTCTCAGCACAATTCCTAAGGTCTGAAATCAGCCTCAATGCCCAAGGCCAGCTGATTAGACCAAAACAGGCTGATCGTTTTCATCAAATCATTGGTCCATATACCCAATAGAGTACTATGAAGTTGCAAGGAAGAATGAAATCATGCAACTTACTGCAACTTGAAGAGAAATGAATATTTCATGTTAAATGAGTCATAAGGACAAAAGAAGAGTGTTCTCCCTTAATAGTGCTACAAAGAAAAATAACAGGTGGAAGGAAAGCATGCTTCCAAAGAGAAACCCAGGTTACCCTTCACCCTTGCTCAAAGAAATGAAAAGGGCAGGGAAGGAAAGAAACTCAGGGGGTAAGAAGAGCTATATGTATGTGTCTGTACATACATGGTATAACTATCCAAATATAAACTACAGAGCCAGCAAAACTGCTAGTTTAATAACCAATGTTTAAAGGGCTTTATCCCCATGTTATGGTTCTTCACTTCTATCATTATAGAAATCAACATGATTAGAAAATATGCTTATGAGATTTGCAACTTCACATTTTGTGTGATTCCTCCTCCCTCTCTTTTTTCCTTCCTTCCCTCCTTCTCTCCTTCCCTCCTTCCTTCCCTCGCTTTCTTTCTTTCTTTCTTTCTTTCTTTCTTTCTTTTCTTTCTTTCTTTCTTTCTTTCTTTCTTTCTTTCTTTCTTTCTTTCTTTCTTTCTTTCTTTCTTTCTTTCTTTCTTTCTTTCTTTCTGTCTGTCTGTCTGTCTGTCTGTCTGTCTGTCTGTCTTTCTTTCTTTCTGTCTGTCTGTCTGTCTGTCTGTCTGTCTTTCTTTCTTTCTTCCTTCCTTTCTTCCTTTCTTTCTCTCTCTCTCTCTCTCTCTTTCTTTCCTTTCTTCCTTCCTTTCCTTCCTTCCTTCCTTCCTTCTTTCTCTCCTCCTCTCCTTCCTTCCTTCCTTCCTTCCTTCCTTTCCTTCCTTCCTTCCTTCCTTCCTTCCTTCCTTCCTTCCTTCCTTCCTTTCCTTCCTTCCTTCCTTCCTTCCTTCCTTCCTTCCTTCCTTCCTTCCTTCCTTCCTTCCTTCCTTCCTTCCTTCCTTCTTTCTTTCTTTCTACTGGCTCAAATCTCGGATCATTGCTGGTGTAGGTTACGTGGCTAATGTGCTAACAGCAGCCAAACAGGGATCAACTACATACAAGGCTAGTCCCCTAAACTTGACTAAACTTGGCCTATTTCTTAACTCATCTTTGATATCACAAAATCATATCCATCTTCAGAATGTTCTGTGGGTGTGCACGGGAAGAATGTGCACTGAGTCTTTGAGGCAGCTATTTTTATAAATCTATTAAATTAAAATCATCAATTCAAAATAAGAGTAAAAAACAAAATGATCAGGAGAAAAGTACAATGGAGAATATTTAAAAGAAAACATTACTCAAGTTTTTAGTGAAAACAGTTGTGTGAGGGAGGGTTATTCTACTGATAGCAATTTAAAATTTTAAAAAGCTATTTAAAGGCAGGGGAAATAATATTTTCCTATTTTAGAAAATTCTCCCAAAGGAAAACTTTAGTAACTGATATTTTGATGACAGTCAGCTGTTGCTGGGAGTGCCAACTATAGAAACTTCCAGAACATCCTGGACATTTGAGTTCCAAGAAGTGGACTTAGTTTACATTTCTATCCATACCTCTGAAAAACAAAGTGAAGAAATGCATGAAAAGGAGAAAAGAATTGATATCTGCGGAGGTCCATCTCATATTGTTTAAAACACAAAAGGTTGAAGAGCTATTATATAAAAAAAATGTCCTGATAAATACTCATTTTCAAAGGTACTTCCAACAGCTGTCAGAATCTGTTTTCAAGAATTAAGATGTAGATAATACTTGTATGTTAGTCAATTGTGGTTTAAAATTGAATGTTCAGAATATATATTGTGCATATATAATATTCTACACATGTTTCATATACAATATACATGTAACATATATAAGTATGTAAAGTGTCCTTTATATGTGCTAATGTCAGTAGAGCTGTGGGCATTAAATATAATGTGCTAATATTTTATTATGTTTTATTATAGATTTCTGTATCATTAAAGTGATTTTATGATTTTTGTAACTAAAAATTACTTAAAGTAGATTTTTTTTGTGTTTTTTAAATTTTCATCACAAAGTTTATCTCAAAAATCAACAATAAATAGTACTGCTAGAAAAGTAAAATATTTTTAATATTGTGACACCACAAATGGTATTTATTTCATTAATTTGGAGGCAAAATCTATAATTATGCAGATTTCTGATGATTTAAGGAACGGTTTGAGGCTCTTGATATTCCTGAATCAACCAGATGCCATTTGGCTACATTGGCACGTGATAGGATCCAATGGAAATGTTACTGGCGCCCACTCAAGCAAATCGATGAATAAAGGGATTCAAGTGATCAAGTGATCTGATGATTTAAATGACCTATTTCATGAATACTTTTAAAATAACTTTCTTTTTTGTTGTGGTCTATTGTGTACATTGTGAAAAGTTGCACCCTTCAAATCTTGTTAATTTTTCATTGCACATTTCCACAATCTTGCCTATTTTAAAATAGCAATTTAACAGTTTTGGTTAAAGATAAAACAATTAAATTTTATAAACTTAATGGAATTTAGATGGATTTATTATAAAATATTATTTAATGAGTTAGACTATTTCAAAAATAAAACTAAGTCCAAAATTAATAAAGGAGCAATGCAGCATGCAACTAATATAATAAATGTCAAGAGGTATCACTTTCCATTTTCATTTATAGAAAAGTGAAAAATGTTCCACTATTTTCATTGATCTAGTGGTTATTATAGATCTTCTTACCTACCACCCTCGCAGGGATGCTGTGGGGATTCATGAGATCATTCCTACGAAGAATTTGAGTTCCATGGAGATGGGAGATATAAAATGTTATTATTATCCTATCATTCAGATATTAGCTTGCTCACTCTTTCAGGACCTCAAGGTAGAATCAAAAAGAAACAAATCCTGACCTGCAGTGAGAAATGTTTAATGAGATGAAAAAACCCATTTTTTTCATGTTTAATATCTGAGGTTCCCAGAGCTTGATATATTAAATTTATTTCAAAGACCTTTATGCATACCAATTTGATATCTTTTAGGTATGAATCTAGGCTGCTTTAAGGTTAAGTATAAAGTGAGATCAGATGGGCATAATGTTCACTTGTTTGAAATAAAAGCCACTACTTTGGGCTGAATTAATGTATTTTAAAATTTAAAGAACATTATTAAAGCAGCATAAAATTATACAGTTAAACATAAAAGAGACTATGAATGCCCATAGCTTGATTAAAAGAGGAGTTTTTGTTTGTCTAGAATACTCGTTATTTCTCTTGTATAATTTCTTTGTAAGTATGTGCTAAAATGTTTTCAATGTCAAGTAAAATATGTCAGCTTTAAAATTGACATATGTCTACACAGGAAACCATCATTAACAGTATTGTAAGTCAAAGAGCTACAATAAAAAAAGTTAAGAAAAGGAGAAATTAAAAGAAACTGTATTAGAAGATTTAGCACCCATTTATATCAGCAATTAGTGACTAAGTCAGTGATATACTGACTTTTATTTAAAAGTTGCAGAAGTAAATTGAAAATCGATTGTCAAATGATTCTACATTAAAATTACATTAACACTGATTTTAAAAAATAAAGCTGATGTATGTATTTTTTGCACCAGCTTCCAAAAAATTGAAACCTCTGTTAGAGATTATTTATTAGAGTTTAAATAAGATTTTTTTGGTTTTATTATCATTCTATAATTTCTAAGAATTTATATTTTATGTGCACTTACATGTATACAATTATATATTTATATATGTGATCCATATAAAATGTTATATAGTGATAAAATGTTACAGGTAATCCATCCAGTACAAATGATATTTCAAAATGTGCTGCTGCAAACAGGCTTGTCAAAAAAATTTATTTAATTTTCTGTAGTTGACTAATTGAACGTCAAGAGAAAATAAAAATTTTATCAAGAATAATTTTGGAGATAATTTTGATAATTTCAAAATTATCTCCAAAGTAAATTAAGAGAAATTTAGAGATTTACTCCAAAGTAAATTAAGAGAATTTACTCCAAAGTAAATTAAGATAAATTTACTGAGTCTACTTCTCTTGGGAAGACATTGAAACTTCTGACTTGGAATTGGAGAACAAGTCACATATTTTTGGCTTCAGCAGCTCACAAAGGAGCTTCCAGTGGGTTCCATGGAGGGTGATGAGGAAGTGAATTCTGGCTCAAGTATCAGAGGTGTTTGTTGTTTCTACCAGGATTTATTAACGTTTCTTTCACAATTAAAATACACTGTATTAACTTAGGACAATTTCCAGAAGCTTTAATTAAATTTTTAGCAAATAAAACCAGTTATAGTGGTTTCACTGGGAGAGGTCTATGTTCCCTTTTCCAAATTTGGATTTAATTTTGATTTATGATCCCTGATATGATTGAGGGATTTTCAGTTTTGTTGTTGTTAGGGTTACAAGTATTTTCAATTAATGGTTTGTCTCTTACAGCTTTTAGAAAAATAAATGGACCCCATTTTATTTAAAACTAACCCTTAGTTTCTTTATTTTAAAAACCACATATTCTCATTTCATTTTCTCATTTCTCATTACATTTTTATAATTTTCACAAAGACAATCATCTCTTCACAAGAAGGCAAAGCCAGGCATTGACTCTGATAGTATCTATCAAATCTTTCAAAATGACTTTCATGGTTTTTTTGTACACCAAAATAAATGTGCATCTTAATAAAGATACAGATAACTGTCAAAGGTTACGCAGCTTGATGAATCTACTATGGTAAGGCACCTCTCAGCTTGAATCTACCATGCTAAGGCACTTTTACAATGGGTTTACCCATGCACCACCTTTTAGATATTAAAAATGTTGGAATGTGGACAACTATGATCGGGAGTCACTGAGGATGTCAGCCTCAGGCGGTCCTGATTTGCTTTCACAAAGAAACTATAACTGAATGCCATATCAGAAGCTAAGCACCCTCTGCTTCACTCAGCGGGATTCTCTGATTTGGCTTACTAACTTCACTTCCCTGTCTAGTCCATAATTTCCCTATTCATATAAAGCTTTGCTAAAAGAGCTGATCAGAAGAGTTACACTAAAACCAAAGTCTGATCTTATCAGACCATTGTATGGAACTTTTGCTCAGTTATGAGGCATTCTTATCTGCTTATACCCTGGTTCTGACCATTTAAGAGACCTTGCTTGCTGGGAGCAGAAATATTAGAACCAAAATTCTGCAACCAGAAAACACTAGAAAACTATAATGGATACCCTGGGATTAGACACTTACAAGAATTTGATTTGTTTGGCATTGGCAGGTTAAGTTTACTGGACTGCCACTCACGGTATTCTATGTACACCTGGTGCAAATATAACTTTTCCCCTTATTTATAAAGCTCCACTTGCCAAATGGTATAAAACCAAGCTTTGCATTAGGCAAAGTGGGGAAGTGCTAAGTAGAACTCTTAAGCTTCTTCCTCCAGGAAGCTCTGAATATTAGACACTGGAAAAATAAAGTTCTATTTTCATATCTAGGTGGGAAATTATATGCCATAAGGTTATTATGGATATGCAAAAGCTTATCCAAGTTACAAATTTATGAATGCTGAAGATAAACTAGTGGGTACTCTAGTTTGTAATACTGTATCAGACATTGCAAAATTTCAAAAGAAAAAATAATACAAATTCTCTTGTCAGGAAAAACAACTGCTAGTTAATATGTGTGTGATAAAGAGGCAATGTATACAGATGGTCAATTATTATGCTATGGGCCGGCTGCGTGCAAGGCAAACACCCTACCCGCTGGACTATCGCTCCAGCCCCACCAGTTGCTCTTTATGGGGCTCAGAGGACTGTGTGCTGGACATTGACCTGGACCTCCTGCGTGCTGAGTTTCAGGAGCCGTCCTCACTGCTGCCTGTGGGGCCAGAGAGGGGCTTAGTGGCTGAACAGTGGGGGCTTGGGTTTGATATCAGGCTTGTGTGGTTCCTGAGCACTGCTAGGAGTGACTCTAAGGTATAAGGCAATGCGTAGCCTCTGAACACTCAGTGGCACCAACCCCCTGTCCCCAAAAAGAAAAGACTCAAAATAGATAAAAGACAGCTTCTAAAGGATCCATAAGCATTTATTGCACACTTTCTGTTCATGAAATGATATTTCCAGATACTATAGTGTGTTAGAGGATGTACAGGCTGATATTGTCTTTGATTACACAAAATTAGAGTGTAATAAAGCAAATATTACCAAGCAGGAAGTGATATGGAATCAGATCACAGCAAACAGGAGCAGCCGTACACTGTCTCGGAATCACAGTCAGTCTGGTGTTTGTAGAGGCTCCTAGAGGTGCTGTCTTCCCTCAGGGTCTCAGGTGATCTAAGCAGTGCAGAGAAAGTCAGATTCAGCTTCTTGGTCAGCTGAGGAGCTTGACGTCTATCTGTCTGTCTGTCTGTCTGTCTGTCTGTCTGTCTGTCTGTCTGTCTGTCTTGTTGTCTTTCTGTCTACATATCTGTCTACATATCTATTTGTCTGTCTGTCTACATATTTGTCTATGTCTGTCTACATATCTGTCTGTCTACATATCTATCTAGCTATCTATCTGTTATCTATCTACCTGAGAGACTCACGGACATGGGGCAGAGCTGCTACTAGCCTCCCTGTGCCCAGCCGCTCACGAGGCTCCCGGGAGGGATGGCGGATTCTAGCCTTGGCCCGCCACCCCCAGCAGAGCCTCACAACAAGCCAGAAGACCCCCCCACTCCATGAGGGCCTCCATTTTCCACATCTGGACTTCCCCTCGTTAGAACTCCACCCAGCAGACCAGACTATCACAGTCTGGCTTGTGAGGATGGCCCCAGGGTTCATCAATAAATGCTGGATTTAGAGATGATTACAAGAGTATGCCACCCACACGGCAGAGCCTGGCAAGCTACTCGTGTCATATTTGGTATGCCAAATACCAGTAACAATTATGGACCTCGCTCCCATGACCTGATGGAATGGTTTGAGGCTCTTTATGTTCCTGGAGCAAGCAGGTGCCCTTGGGCTCTACTTAAATGAGACAGGACATATGGAGATGTTACTGGTGCCTGCTCGAGCAAATCGATGATGAACGGGAAGACAGTGATATAGTGATACAGTGATAACTTAAAAGAATGAACTCTTGGGTTGATCATATCACAATGCAAATTAATAAGTCAAAAAGAAACCTGAAGAAGTAGTAAGTTTATGTGGGAAAAAAGAGTAAGTCCTGACACGAATAGTCTGGTGAGAGTTTCAATGTGTGATTGGGGGGTGGGGGAGAGGTGACGCTCATTAGGGAAAATAGTTGAGAAGGATTTTCACATTTGAATTGATTTCTTTGCATTGACTAGAGATTGAATTGAATCTTGTAAGCAACCAGCTCATTTCTTTTTGTTTATGTATTTAGTTGCTGCTTGGGGCCCCCACAGAGATGCTCAGGGGTTGCTCCTGGCTACGCATTCAGGAATTACTCCTGACAATGCTCAGAAAACCATATGGGATGCTGAGGACCGAACTAAGGTTGAGTAGTGCAGGCAAATGCCCCACCAGCTATACTATTGCTCCGCCCCTACAGGTAGCTCATTTCTGCCCTCAGTTATGCTGTTGGAGCCATACAGTGAGGTGTTAGAAATACAGCTTCATGTTTCTCTCAGGGCAGGATCTCCAGGTGGGCTGGGATCAAGTGTACTGAAATGGGCAGGGTCCCACTTCAATAGTGGTGAAGCTTAGAGAGTGTTTGCTGTGTGTTCAAGCTCTCATTCCTTTTGTTTTTCTGATTCAGTGCTAAGGCCTAGGTCTACTTCCATCAGGAGGATACTTCCACTGGGCCCTCTGGGCCCAGGACAAGGATGGTATTGCCTGAATCCACTCGTGCTTTCAACTTTTGAAAGGGAAAGGATTGTGTCAGGGACATTATTTTCTGCTCAGGTTCGCCTTCTCTTACGCTTTTCTCATTTTCCTGCTTTTTGTATTTGACTTTCAAAACGCTCGGTTGCCAACTCAAAAACTACAAAATCTTCTGTATATTTTATAGTACTTTTATAAAAAAAATAGCCTTCCACATCACTGTACAAAAAAATTTCTAAAGAGTTTTTTGAAAAATAAATATGAAATGATAGTGATTTGAGCTCATTTAAGTTTCCAAGTGTTGTAAAGAAAACTGCAAAATTCAAAATGAAGAAATCAGATATTCAGATCTTCTGACTGTAGTAATTTCTCACCTTTCACTTACTCCAAAAGCTTCCTGTAATTTTAAGTTTTTGCCAAATACATGTCTTTCAACTAGAAACTTTCACACCTACAATATAATCCAGATGGAGAATTTATGCCTCTCGAATCCTGAAACACATCTAGACCACAGAACACAGTGAAGGCATTCAAAACAGCGTTAAGTTTGATGTGATGCTGAAAACTTCAACAGAAAACACTTTCCTCTTCTCCACATTCTTTAGTTCTAAAATAAAACTGTCCAGGATCTGAGCTAGTATATTTGTTCTTGAAGAATTTATAGCATCCTATTTTTTTGCAATACTCTTTGGAACAAATGATTTATGTAAAAGTATCCTTCTAGAAACATGAATACTACTAGCTAGAAAAGAAAATATATAATTCATCACACTCAGTTATTAGCATGAATTATTGCTTCTTAATCTGATATCCTTTTAGTTTTGAGATGATTCTTACTTAAATAAGCTATTTTCTATTCTCTGATAAGATTTTTCTAGACATATCTGTATTATTTTAATTTCTACATTGAAAACTCTAACTATAAATTACGTTTTAACCAAATAAATCATAAATTAGGAGACTACTTTTAAATGTCAGTTTAACTGATTATATTTTGTTTGTAGAATATTTTCTGTTGAGAATATTGTTTATTTTTAAATATACTTGGAAAAGGATTTGAAAGAAAAATGATTTTAATGTAATGGTAGTAAAAAAAATTTCCATCAAAGGTATGGGTGAGAGAGAATTCATGAGTTCCCTATAGAAATTAAGGTGGACTCAAGCTGGACCTTTTGAAGACTGTCCTGTCATCAGCAGGGGGATCAAATGATTTCAGGCAGTTAATCCAAACAATTTGTTCTCACCTTGAAAAGGAATTCTGTCTTCAAATGAACAAGCTGTCTCCTCGCAGAAAGGACAGAGACATTCCCAAAAACAAAAATGCCGATTGAAATAAATATAATTATTACTAGGAGCCATCTGAAACTAATTTAGAAGTGCCACTGTTATTTCTGAAAAGTGGGATTGGGCAAAAGATGGAAACACCGAGACAATAAATGAAGAGATATGGGTAGCTTTGTGACTTTGGTGGTATAACAGAAGCTCTAGAACTGAAAAAAGGATTTGAGAACAAAAACCCCCATAAATAAAGAAAATTTTACTGAACTTAATAGAAAGTGGTGGGAATGGGCTTAAAAGGACGCCTGGGCAATATAGAGTTATGAATAGAGGAGTAAATGGGAGGTATTGAGCATCACTGTTTCTTGGGAAGTTTAAAATCCCTCTTGCCAACTGTGAGTTTACTGCAGTGTGTCACGGCCCTGGGCATTGTGTTTGGGGAGCCTGACCTATGATTGCAGGCCAAATCATCTGGATTTAATATCCAAGTGGTGAGAATAGTTTTAAAAAAAAACATGCCACTGCCATTTTACCGCTTAGGACACACTCTGTAATAATGCCCGCATATCACCCAGGGCTTTCAGTTGAAGACACTTGCCGTGGGTGTTGTTCTCCGAGTGGACAGTAGTCAGCATGTCAGGAGGACAGGGCCCTCTGCAGCTGTCTGCTTCTCCTAGTGGGTGGATTGGAGTCAAGACTAGAGTAAATAAATAATTGTCTAAGATATGGATCAAAACCCAATCAAGCTACTCAATGGGCATGAAAAGCACCATCCCAAAGAAACCCCTGGAGCAGCTCTAAACATACTCCTGTTTCACAGAAACTAAGTCAAGCTCAAATAGTTCATCAGAGGAAGGCGGGTAGGAAATCTATGAGACAGGTGAGATTCTAATTTACTTCATTAAGAAGGCAACGGCATTCTTAGATAATACTAATTTTAGGATAAGATCCTTCCCAGAATCTTTCACATTTATACACTGTATACAGTTCTAGACAGTTCTTCTTTTTCTTCTTCTTCTTTTTTTTTTTTTTTGCTTTTCGGGTCACACCCGTGACGCTCAGAGGTTACTCCTGGCTCTGCACTCAGGAATTACTCCTGGAGGTGCTCAGGGGACCATATGGGAGGCCGGGAATCGAACCCAGGCTGGCATAGGCTGACCGCGTGCAAGGCAATGCCCTACCCGCTATCGCTCCAGACCCTAGAGAGTTCTAACTGATGCCCGTCATCCCAGTGAGCTTAGCAGGAACCCAGAGCAACCCACACATCTTGAGGTCAGTCATTCTCAACTCCATAGTTCCTCAAAGCTCCATTCAAGAGAAAATGTGATCTTTCCCCTATACATTTCATCAGTAAATGCTCGAGATGAGAGCTTTCTACTGATAGTATACCACCTACATGGCAGAGCCTGGAAAGCTACCTGTGTTTTATTTGTTATGCCAAAAACTAGTAACAATTATGGACCTCAAATCCATGACCTGAAGAATGGTTTGAGGCTCTTCCTGTTCCTGGAGCAAGCAGATGCCCTTGAGCTACACTTGTTTGTGACAGGACTATGGAGATGTTACTGGTGCCCGCTGGAGCAAATCGATGAACAACGGGGAGACAGTGATGCAATGACAGGGAAGAAGGCGCCTGCTAGTAGAGGAAAGGAAGCGAGCAAACCTTGTGTCCGGGAGCGCCATCCAGCTCCCTGACTGCTTTTCTCTATCAGGTTTGGTTGGAGCCTAGATCTGCTCACAAAAGTACATATTATCTGTGGTCCTAGAGGATTACAACAGTTGATGTGAGTCATTGCAACAGAAACCAAGACCCCTAATATTTCCTATCAGAACCTTCACAGCCAAGTTTTCCCACCCTGACATCTTGTGTTGTTCCATTCAAATACTCATATTAATAATGGATCAATGAAGGAGAATATGGCGCCCGCATGGCAGAGCCTGGCAAGCTGTCTGATGAGTGTTCAATATGCCAAATCCAGTAACAGAAATGTTTATTTTCCTGACCCCCAAAGAGCCCTTAATACTGCAGCAGTAAGAAAGGCAAACAAGCATTGCCTGATAAAATTTCACGGCCATCCTAGGCTGCCAAAATGAAGAAGGACTAAAATGACTGTCTGTACTTTCAATGCACGTACGCTGGCATGGGAAGCATATATTGAGGATCTGATGGTGCAAGCGTAAAAGACATCATTGGTATGACATCATTAGTATGACTGAGAAGAGGAGGCGCCAGTTGCATCATGCTGTATTTTACACCAGAGAAGAATTGTTCCTTGGAACATGCGACAAAAAGAGGCGTCGGTGGCGTTGGTGTCCTTGTCAACACAAACATAGCCATCAACATTGATTCATTTGAATGCCTAACAAACCGAATAGGACGATTACACTTGAAGAGATGTGGCCCACTGCCAGCAATTTCTATCCTCATTGTCTACGCACCAACATCCACATACAAGGAAGATGAAATTGAGAAATTCTACATGGAATTGGAGGAGTTCTATAAAAAGATCACACCTTCTACAAGATCATAGTCGGTGATTTAATGCCAAGATAGGGACCAAGAAGATCGGCTGAAGAACTCCACATTGGGACCCCTGGCCTAGAATGGAAACGAACAGGGTGAGACACTATCTGAGTTCATCATGTCCACTAAGACCATTCATGGGAACTCACAGTTCCAGAAAGCTGAAGCGAAACGTTGGACATTGGAATCTCCTGGCGGACAGTTCCACAGTGAAATTGACCACATCATCTTCAATCGACGGTTTTGTCTGACCAATGTAGCTGTGGTCCCAAATTCCAAACAGGATCGACCACCGTCTCCTTCGTGCAAAATTCTACTTACTGCAACGGGGAGAAAAGGCTACAAAGTTTAAGAAGGGAACTCCCAGAAAGACCACCAACTGGGAAGTCTTTGGCACCATTGCAGCAACATGGGAAGATACCATCATTGACAACATCGATGAAGAATACAACCGACTGGTTCAGCACCTCCATGATTGTGCGAAGAATGCTGAGAGAAAGACACAAAAGGATGCTTTGTCTTCAGAAACTCTTGAGCTCATTCGCCAATGTGGCAAGGCGCGAGCCTCAGGAGACCAAATGCTAACGTCCAAGCTTGCTAAATGGTGCAGAGAAGCAATAAAAGAAGACCTCAAAGACAGAAGAGCAGAGATACTGGAAGATGCAGCAGAAGCCTGGAAAAAGCATTCGCACTCGCCCGCCTGTCCTTCACCAACTATAGACCAAGATGACTGCCCTCTGACACCCTGATAGATCTATCACATCTTCCAAAAAGGCAATGGAGAAGATTATCCATGACTTCTACTCAAATCTCTTTGATAGCCACATCCACCTGCGCACATACCAAATTCCAAAGAATGGATTTGTCATTCCCAACTTTCTCCCTACTGAAATTCGACATGCCATCTCTTTGGTAAAGAAGGGAACAGCACCAGGCCCAGACAAAGTCAGACCCGGACACCTGAAGAATCTGCCATCAGTACTCATCAATACACTAACTCGGCTGTTTACATGCTACCTGTCTGAATGCAAGGTGCCCTCCCAATGGAAAACCAGCAGGACAGTTCTACTGTTCAAGAAGGGAGACATTCATGACATCGGCAACTATCGCCCCATTTGCCTGTTGTCAGTCATCTACAAGCTGTTTACACGAGTCATCCTGAACAGGATTAGCAGAACACTAGATGAAGGACAACTGTTGCAGGACTCCTAAGGGCCGCTGCATCTGCTCTGGATTGCCTCCCCAAATCACTCCGTAGATAAGGGGGTAGTCTAAATGTGGCAGTTTATCCAACCATGTATGCTGTACTAGCTGGTATAAATATTCTCCCATGCTATCACAATCATCGTGGACTAGCTAGATCTTACCAGCATATTAGCCTGGCCACGTAGGGACACGTAGTAATTAGACCAGAGAGAAATGCTGTTTGCTTCCAAACAAACAAGCATGGCTCCCTGATAAAATATAAAACTACAATGAAGTAGAGGAGACTTGTGAAGGCTTGGAGAAATATTTAACTGGCATTGGTGTTGATCTTTGGTACAGTGACATGCCATCTCAGAAATCCCCCTCTCTACATTTCAAAGGCATTCCCGGCTCAAAACATTAGCACAGTAAAGGCCCTAGGTGAGATGCAGGGAGGGATTACCTAAGGGCATTGAACCCTCCCTGCTTTCCATAACAATGGGAGGAAGGTCTGAGTTGCAGGGGGTATAAATTAGCCGGTTCCTGCTCTCCCGGTCTTCTTCCCGGTGGGATCTCGCCTTGTGAGCGCTTATTCCCCTTGGAAGTTTTACACGTGGTGGTCGCCATCTTGGCCTACAGGTGGCTGGGGTTCTAGCCTGGAATCCTAAGCATCGGGTTTTTCCTTTTGCTGATTTGTATGCCTGAACCTGTGATAAGTAAAGCCTTCTAAAACTGTATCGGATTCCTGAGTGTTCATCCATTCCCCGCCGGCTTCGGAGGTAGAAGGGAACTCGCTTCCCGGCACTGTCGGGGACTCCTGGCGGAGCGCCCCGACAGACAATCATGCGAGCAAGCAGGTTTCCGGAAAGGATTCAGCACAATCGACCATATCCACACAGTAACCAAGCTCATTGAGGTTTGTAGGGAGTACAAGATGCCACTCTGTCTCACGCTCATTGATTTACAGCAAGCCTTTGATTCTGTGGAGACTGTAGCAGTCATCAAGCCCTAGTCAAACAGGGTGTTCAAACCCAATACATCTAGATCCTTCATGAGCTGTATTACGGATTCACCACCAGGATCTCACCATTCTACAAAGAAGTGATCATTAATGTGAAAAGAGGGGTTCGACAGGGTGATACCATTTCACCAAAAACTCTTCAGTGCCACCCTCGAGAACATCATGCGACAATTAGAATGGGAAAGAATGGGAGTGAAGATAGATGGTCGGCAACTACACCACCTCCGCTTCACTGATGACATCGTTCTAATAACACCAAACATTAGCCAAGTGGCACAAATGCTGGCTGACTTTGACCGAGAATGTAGAAAGATAGGTCTACAGCTGATTCTGAAGAAAACTTTGTTTATGAAGAATGAACTAGTTCCAGAGGCCCCATTCACTGTCAATGGAACAAATATCTCTGAATGAAGCAGTTATGTGTACCTAGGTTGAGAAATCAACATGATGAACGACCTAAAACCTGAGCTGTGGAGGAGGAAGAGAGCGGCATGGAATGCCTTCAAAGGCATCTAAGAACTAGCTAAAAGGACAAAGAACCTCCGGCTCTGGGCACATCTCTTTGACTCCACCATTCTCCCTGCATTAACATATGCCTCAGAGACCTGGGTCCTATGAAAGCAGGATGAGAATGCTGTTCTGTTCTCCCAGAGAGGAATCGAAAGAGCTGTGCTTGAAATATCACGCCTCACTCAAGTGAGAGAAGGAACCGGAGTTCTAACCTCCAACGCTATTCTAGAATCAGGGACGCTGTCTCGTTTGCCAAGGCATCGAAAATCAGATGGGCTGGACATGTAATGCAATTTGGAGACAACCGCTGACTAGAGCCGTTACCAACTGGATCCCACGGGATGTCAAAAGATCACGTGGCCGCCCACCTACAAGATGGTCAGACTTCCTTGTCAAGACCCTGAAGGAATGGTTTGGGGCTCTTCATATTCCTGAATCAACCAGATGCCATTGGGCTACATTGGCACACGATAGGGTCCAATGGAAATGTTACTGGCCCCTGCTAAAGCAAATCGATGAATAACGGGATTCAAGTGATCAAGTGAAGGAGGCTAATATGACTTTGCCTTTTAGAATTGTGCTCTGGTCTCAGAATAGGGATACAGGTACATACAATTCTCTTTAGAGCCACATCAAAGTACTAAAATGTTGTGAAAAAATTCAGGAAGCATGTTGGATGACTTCAATCCACACCCATTTTCACCAAGTATCTCTGAATGGTGTCTTCCTTTGAAACTGGGAACAGACAGCATTGCATGGTAGTCTCAGTGTGCAAATTTTGGGTGCCATCCTCAGACCCTGGGAGTTTGGGGGTTAGTAACTGGAGGCAAGACTCTATTCCAGAGAAATAGGTTTGAGAAGAAAACAATAGGGAAAGAGAAATAATCAGATAAGCAGAGAAATAAATAAATAGCAGTGTGAGAGATTAGATGCCTGTGGTTTGTTTTGTTTTCTTTGTTTTGGCTTTTGGGGTCACACCCATGGATGCTTTGGGTCACTCTTAGATCTGTACTCAGGAATTACTCTTGGCAGTGCATAGGGGACCTTATGAGATGTGGGGAATTGAACTCGCCCACGTGCTAGGCAACCACCCTAACCAGCATTCTATTGCTCCCGCACTGATCCATCTGATTTGTGCTTCCTATACTACTGTTGCCAAGTTTTGGGGTTGTCTTTTGCATGCTAAATTAGTGATGATATTAACAGACTTAAGGAAATATTTCTGCTGCCACTAGTGACAGATTGAAAATTGCTTTCTGGGTCAAAATACTTGTAATGTTTTCTGATAGCTTGTTCTAAGGTTAGAACAAGTTCTCTTGTTCTAAGAGAATGCTATGTCAGATTTTGAGATGACATCTTATCTGAAGAAATTCACTTTTATAATTCATATTAACTGGTCACAGAACTAAAGACTTTTTATTAGTTTGACAAGATAGCTTTGTTTCTAAAGTCAAGTTAGGTTTGCAATTATAGGCCTAAGTCCCCTGACCACTCAGGTGGAACATTTTCTAGAATGGTTTCTGAGGAATATTTTTTTGGGGGTAAAGAGAATTCTGTCAGGTTGCACTATGGTTTCTGTGACTTGAAAAATGATTCCTTGTAGAGGAAAAAGAATTCCTTGTCTTAATTATGGTGATCTTCTGAATGTGGTACGAATAATAATGCCACAAAGCCTAGACATCCATATAAGTTAGGCTCAAAATAAAAATGGAAGGGCTCTCCCTAAAACATTTAAGCTAAATATATGGGGTTGTAGGCTGATCACTTATATTTTTGTCTCTTTAGAAGAAGTAGAGAGGAAAAGAAAAACTCAGGATTGAATGGGTAATGAGGGAGGTTAGAAGGAGGGAAAAGGAATAGTTTGTTTTTAGAGCAGGGACAAAATATTTCATGTATCTCTTAGGAAGTGAATATGGGGGAAATGATAAGAAAATAATACTAGATCAGAAATGTAGAGTCCTTCATACAGAAATGTAGAGTCCTTGGCGGTGGAGTTACAGTAGGTTGGTCTACTAAAGGAAGAGTTAATAGCATAACCATGTTCTCTCAAATACAATCAGGTCTACTAAAGGAAGAGTTAATAGTACAACCGTGTTCTCTCAAATACAATCAAATATGTCACATGAAACAGAAGTAAAGAGATTTGAAACCAAAAATCTCAGACTCATAGAGACAATAAAAACTTCCAAAAGTCAGAAAGGGGCAAATAAAGACAGTTTGGCCAAAGTGTCCAAACTGTCCAAGGAGAACAGCAAATATGCCTATTCTCAATGGCGATGGGACAGCCGACTCCTTATACAGCCTACGGACAAATGTAAGGTGTGCATTCATCTCTGGCTTTGGATATTACTTTTTGGATGTGTGTATTTATTTACTTGGTGGTGAAGGAATTGTGTCACACTCAGCAGTGCTCTGGAGCTAGTACTGATCCTTGACCCTACGCAAGGAACTAAACACAGTGCTGGGGATTGAACTGGGCTTGGTTATTGCAAGGCAAGCCCTTAACCCTCACTATATCTCACACCCCTGCTTTGAACTTTAGATTATTTTATGATTTCATGTTTGAATCATTTAGGAAATTTGAGTTTATAAGAAGTAGTTATGTTTAAATAGCCACAACAATACTGAGCTATATGCCATGTTTTTAATGGATCTTTACTAAAATATATTAATTTCTTATACTGTTTACACAATTTCCCTATTACTTGAGAACCTAAAATATACTCTATCTTGGTTATTTATATTAGGATTATTTGCATTGTGAGAAACCATGCAATTTTGGCATTTTTTTAACTTTGAAAGATTAACATTTCAGATCTTTAATCTTTTATTTGGAATGTCTGTCATTTGTGAAAAGACAAAGGACTTTACACTTCAATGAAGAGATGCTTTTTCTCTCTTGACAGGGCTATGAAGGGTACGTGACATTTATTATCAGCTGGTGAAAGAAAAGGTCTGAGAAACAGCCAACGACGTTCAGTGATAAATCTAAATATCTTTTCATCACAGTTTGGACTATTTTTCTTCAGTTATTTTTTGTTAGCCCTGCAGCTAGCAAAGTAAAATTATTTCTAACGCCATTAAAATGTTCTTCACACTTCAAGTGCAAATGCTTATTTGTTCTTTAGTGTTTCTCTGAAGAGAACAATTGTCTGAAAATAATGTCTGGCATGTCTTCTCGGAGAAAGGTTAGCACAGAAAACACACAACACCCAGACAGACAAAACTCTACTCACCGCCTTCTCTACTTTGGAAAACAACTTTAAAGATTTGAATCACTTAAAGATATCTGTGGCAATGACAGCCTCTTTTTAATGTATCTTGCTTCTTAGAGTTTGTTTAATCAGTGTGGAACTACTGAATGATGACCTTTGCCCTTAAAACAGAAAAGGAAAGAATGAGAAAAATTGAGAGCAAACAACTCTTTTTAGCTTTTGAACTCTCTATAATTCAGCAGCTACCATACCTTTGGGTAAGAGCTAGGCGTAACTGATTTCTTCCATTATTATGTTTCATCAAAGTGCTGGGCCATAAAGTGTTAAGGCATTTAGGCCAATATTATTAAGAAATGACGTGTAATTTATAGCCAGACAATAGAATTACAGATATGCTTTTGAATTTTGATTGCTTAGAAAATGATTTCTAGAATTTTTTTATAAATAAGAAATCTTTTTTTTTCTTTTTTCAGAGCTGCTACTGGCTCTCCCTGTGACCAACCGCTCACGAGGCGCCGGGAAGGATGGTGGGTTCTAGCCCTGGCCCACCATCCCATCAGAGCCTCGCAACAAGCCAGACGACCCCCACTCCATGAGGGCCTCCATTTTCCACATCCGGACTTCTCTCTCGTCAGACCTTCACCCAGCAGACCAGCCTATCAAAGCCCGGCTCATCAATAATTGCTGGACTTAGAGATGCCTACAAGAGTATGCTACCTGCACTGCAGAGAGCCTGGCAAGCTACCCGTGTTGTATTTGATATATATGCCAAATACCAGTAACAATTATAGACCTCATTCCGGAATGGATTGAGGCTCTTTATGTTCCTGGAGCAAGCAGATGCTTTGGGCTCTACTAGCATGAGACAGGACATATGGAGATGTTACTGGGGCCCGCTCGAGCAAATCGATGATGAACGGGAAGACAGTGACAGTGAAGAAATCTTTTACTCTCAGAGTTCTCTGAGGATGAGACAGGAGATAGGAGGAATATCAAATCAAGAGAGACAAAGTGTATGATAAAATAATAATACAGTTTGTAATATGAAAAAGTGATATACAATCATTTTAATTTTTACAGAACTCCCAATAACTAAGATTTGTTTAGTCTTTTTATATTCTATTTAATCTCTAAATATTAATTTACATGTAGTCAATACTTATTATTTCATTGGTCTCAATCAGGCTCTTCTTTGGGCAAGATAACAATAGAGAATATTGATGGTAAATAGCACCTTAAATCATTTTGAAATGATACAGTGTTAGGGTTTATAAATAAATGAAGAGGAGAGAAGATTGTGATTCCCTCTCAGGGGTTCCCAAGGCCTCAGGCTCAAGGGACTCCTGTGGATTCCAACACCCTTGGGGATCAGTGGGTAACCATGGCGGCAAATACCAGAGTCTAGCTGGGTCCCCAGCAGTTCTCTCAGTTAGGGGCCTGGCCTGTGTCCAGGGCCGACACTGTTCCCCTGACTGGCGATGGAAGAAAGAACAAGGCCAGAGGTTCCTGAAGGTTCCTTTTATAAATCTTCTGTTATTTGCTACGTTTTGCTTCACCTCGCTTCTCACTGCAGGGACTTCTCTCCAGGGACCTCTGGCTCTCTCCAGGCAAGTTCGGCAGACTACTCTCTGCAAGGCATCTCTCTTCTTCAGGCCTCTCTGTTCTGGACGTCTTTGTTCACCTTTCAGGTCCTCTCCCAGGACCTCGCTTCATGACCTCTTTTATGAGGTCCTTTCTGTTTAGGGCTTTTCTGTTCAGAGCCTCTTTTCTCTTTGTTTCTCTATGTATCTAAGCTCGTGACTCTATTTCCCTGTTGTACTGTTTTGGCCTGTTGCCTCTGTTTCTCTGTTACTCTGTGTCTCTAACCTATTTCTTTGTTTCTCTGCTGTTTGGTCCTGTTGCCCTGTAGCCTTAGTGCTATCCGGCAGGCTCAGACACCAGGCCTTGTGGCTCTGGTACCGGCCCTTGGGTCTAGGCCCGGGAGCAACTTCTCCTCCCTGGTGCTGGCCATCCGGCTCAGGTACCAGGAACCCCATGTCCTAGGCGCTGGCCATACAGCCCAGGACCAGGAACTGCTGCTCTCTCTGTCAGGAAGCCCCCACAGCATGCTCTCCCGGGCCCCTATTTATAGTCTGGCCAGGTTCAGAACTCTGGCCTCAACTGACGAACAATTCCCAACTGTAGAGTACTGGCCCTTTAAGAGGCAATTCTCTACAATACAGGATTGTATATGCACTCTAGAGGTTGGAACCTACTAGTTAAACTTTTCTATAGCATAGAAATATGAGCATCTGATTATATTGTCATACTTTTTAAGATTTTTTATCTCCTTTTAGTTTTTAAATAGTGATTAATTAGGGTCCTTGAGATGAAGGACCTTGAGATGCCTTTATCTTTGCGACTTCCTTATTCTCTCTAAAAATAAAATATACAGTTTGAAACAGACATCTGGTGTTCTGATGCTTGGACCATCCTATAATTAAAACTCAATTATTAGCAATGTTGCACTGTGCATCTAACAATGACTCTATGGCTTTTAAAACAAATACACTGGATGTCAAGGGAAGAAAGCTAAACACTATCCATAAATGCATTGGTTTTAACTTTTTTGTTTATTACTTTGGTTTTATTTTTTTCCACATCTGGTGGTTCCTGGGCTTATTCCTGGCTATGAACTTAGGGATCACTCCTGGAGGGTTCAGGGGATCATCTGGGAATTGAATTTGGGTTGGCTGCAAGCAACGCGAGAGTCCTACTGTTCTTTCATTCCAGCCCAAGTCTTAACTTTTAAAATATACAAAACAGCTCATGCATCTAAAGTTGAATTTTAACAAACATTTTCCTTATTTTATAACAAAAACACTGGAAATATTGCCATATCTCCAGTGTGTAACAATCTCCTACCTGTCTCAACAACACAAACCATAAATCTTCAAATTCAATGGCAAGTTAAATCAACTTAAAGCTTTGTTATTGTACATTCTCTATCAGAAAGCTATGTGGTCAAATAATTTTGTTGTAAATATTTTAATCAATACACTGAAATTTAGTTCAAGAAACATTCTGAGCTCATAATTTGGGAACACTATGAAGCTTCAAAGCTATGCTTCATGCTAAACTCTTTCATTCAATAAGTAAACTTCAGCCCCTTTTGTCCTCAGTCAACCCCCTGAAAACCCTTTATATCAGTTAGGTTTGAGTTTATATACAAATACCAATATCATGTGGCAGCATTACTAAATAAATAAGTAGCACTTAATGAATTACCATGAATTAAATAGAATAAATAGATACAAATGGATAAAAACAGAAAAAGATTAAAAAATAAAACAGATAAAAATAGATAAAGAATAATTTTTTATCTACACCAACAGTTAAAATACTTTTATGGTTATTAGTAAAAGTGTTTATGCACCCTTTGGGTCAAGTAAGGGATCACTTTAGGTCAATGATTCTGTTTCGTTGTCAATCATCTCATGACACAAAGTGACTGCTACAGCTCCAGTCATCCCATCTCAAGCAACTTGTATATGGTTTGATCCTTACATACATTGTGTATGAATGCATATATAAATAAATACAAAATATATACGTATGTACATTTGCTGAGGTATATGATTTTCATCAGTGTTTCAGGAATGCAGTTTTACACCTCTATAAGGGCAAATTGTCTTGGAGAGGTCATCAAGCAGGTATCGCGACTTACCTTGCACAGCACTGACCCAAGTTCATTTTCTGGCACCCCATATGTTCCCCAGATCCTGTTGGACTAATTCCTGGATACAGAGCCAGGACTAAGCCCTGTGAACCACTTAGTATGACCCCCAAAACCACATACACACAAAAAGAAAGTTAAATTGTGACATCATTTCCACTATCAAAATATCCATTCCCGCAATTACATCTATTAGGTCCCTCCACACTTTGGGTCCTGCATTCTGTCCCCCCCACCCCAATGTTAGCTCGATGGCTGGATCCAATTGTTAGTTGTAAGTTAGTTCGGAGTAATATTTTCTGTTTTCTTATGATGTATCCACATATCCCAAATGTGAGTGAAGTCACCTGGCTCTCCTTCTGACTGACTTCCTTTAGCATCATGCTCTTCAATGCTGTGCAAATAGAATGATATAAAATAAGCGTGTCTCTCTATCTTTGTCAGTGTCTGCTCCCTTCCGTTTCCTATTCAGAAAGCACTTCTAGATGGTTTCCCTTTAGATTCCTCTAAACTGGAATGAGTGACAGTTTTGCCTAAACTGAAAAGGACCCCACAAGTGTAAACCTTTATCTCCAACCTCTAATTTAGTGAGATACTGATCATAAAAAGCTCGGGGATGCAATTTGGATGACTGTTTTGATTCTATTACTGTTGTACTCTATGCTAGGACTTGTTGTCATTTGTCATTTGTCACTTGTCTTCCCGTTGTTCATAGATTTGCTCAGGAGGGTGCTAGTAACATCTCCATTTGTTGGGAATGAGGTCCGTTATTGTTATGTCTTTTTACATATCTTATATACCACGGGATGAACCCAGAGCCACAGCAGAGCCTGGCAAGCTAGCTACCCATGGTATATTCTATATGCCAGAAATTGTTACCAGGGAAAAATTTATCAGTCTCATTTTCTGCGAAGAATATTATCCCCAAAGATCAACTATATCAATTCTTAATCTATTCTCTACTCTTTGACTTCGCATCAACTGAACTTATTGGGATACAGAAGAACTATGAATAATTAACTTGTGTCATGCATTCCCTGAAGAAAATGTTGTGCTTTGCAACTCAAAGTTGGGACACTCTTGCACAAAAGTGAAATAAGTATTAAAAATGATTTCTATGTCCTTTGCTGTAATTAGGTCACATAAATATATTTCATGAAAAATTTTAGCAAGTAGAATTAAATCCTATATGGGTACACTGACTATTTTAAAGGATATATAAAATGCTACCCACATATTAACTAACAAGATCACAAGCTTGTTGTCTGACATTCATAACTACCTGTCATCTTCAGTGTCTCATAGTTATAGCTTTATCTTCAACTTTCCCAGGAAGTGAGCCAGGCTAGGGGAAACAGGGAGCTGATTTGCCATGGGACTCAGCTTCTGACCAGATTTAATCACTCCTCTTTTGTCTTGAATGTTCAAACATTCAATTATCTATAATAATCATTATAACAATATTCCATGTTATAATTATATACATAAATTATAACAAATATTCTACTAATTATATGGCCCATTTGCTATTATTTTATTCTGAAATGATTTTGGTAACCAGTTTGAGAATTGAACTTAAATGATATTTAACATTTTAGAAAACCCTAGGTAAGAAAAATAAATTGAGGACTATCTTAGATTCTTATTTTCATGTTTTCTCACTATCACTATCTTCCCGTTGATCATCTATTTGCTAGAGCAGGCACCAGTAATATCTCCATATGTCCTGTCTCATGCTAGTAGAACCCAAAGGCATCCATTTGCTCAAGGAACATAAAAGAGCCTCAAACCATTATATTAGGTCACGGGAATGACCTAACATAAATGTTACTGGTATTTGGCATATCAAATACGACATGAGCAGCTTGCCAGGCTTGCCATGCGGGTGGCATACTCTTGTAGTCACCTCTAAATAAAGCAATTATTGATGAACCGCACGGCCACTAGTGGCCGCACTGACTGGACTGTGATAGTCTGGTCTGCTGGGTGGAGTTGTGACAAGGGGAAGTCTGGATGTGGAAAATGGCGTCCCCCATGGAGTAGGGGTGGTCGTCTGGCTTGTTGTGAGGCTCTGCTGGGGTGTTGGGCCAGGGCTAGAAACTGCCATCCCTCCCGGTGCCTCAACAGCAGCTGGGCACAGGGAGAGCAAGTAGCAGCTCTGCCCCATATCTGAGAGTCATGTTTTTAAGATCAAAAAATTTTATCATGGTGGTTTCAATGTTAAACTATTTTTACTGAATTTTATAGTTAGTAATTTTTAAAAATGTATATTTTGAAGAGTGGCATTCTAGTAAGCCAATTATACATTTTTAAATTAATAATAATTAATTTTTAAATTAATAATAGGTAATGAGAGACTCAGACATGGGGGCAGAGCTGCTACTTGCTCTCCCTGTGCCCGGTTGTTCACGAGGTGCCCAGGAGGGATGGTGGGTTCTAGCCCTGGGCCCGTCACCCCATCAGAGCCTTGCAACAAGCCAGATGACCCCCAACTCCATGAGGGCCTCCATTTTCCACATCCGACTTCCCCTCGTCAGAACTCCACCCAGCAGACCAGCCTATCACAGCCCGGCCCGTGCAGCCGCAAGCGGCCACGCGGTTCATCAATAAATGCTGGACTTAGAGATGACTACAAGAGTATGCTACCTGCACGGCAAAAGCCTGGCAAGCTACCTGTGTTGTATTTGATATGCCAAATACCAGTAACAATTATAGACCTCATTCCTGCATGGATTGAGTCTCTTTATGTTCCTGGAGCAATCAGATGCCCTTGGGCTCTACTAGCATGAGACAGGACATATGCTGTCCTGTCTCATGCTAGTAGACAGGACATGAGTCTGTTTACAGACTCATATAGACATGAGTCTACATGGAGACTGTATGGAGATGTTACTGGGGCCCACTCTAGCAAATTGATGATGAACGGGAAGACAGTGACAGTGAATAGATAATGAAATAGGAATTCTCAAGCAAAATAAATATTAAATATTTTAATTACATAAGATTTTAACTTATTTTCTCTTTCACAGTACTAGATACACTTTAGGATGTTAATATCACACCTCAGTATAAAAGAATAAGTTAAGTATATAAGCCACATTGCATCCACAACCAATGTTCTAGTGACAACCAAACTTTGTCTAGTGGCAAATAAGTTAGGAAATATTCTTGCTGTCCACGATCTTGGTTTAGTTGTACAAATTCTAGGTTATGATTAACACGAAATAGAATGGATTTACAATAAGTTATTTCAGAACTCAAATATGTTAGTGGGTAACACAAGCTTTTTGGAGGCTAGAGGTACTTTTAGTGCACTTACCTACAAGAAGAAAACAACAAAGATCTTCCACCTTTCTAATATCTTTTAATTATTAAATGTTTTATTATACCACCATGAGATATACAATTACAACGTTGTTCATGTTTAGAGGTTTCGGTCACATCTTTTAAAAATACTCAGGAACAGTATGGAGGTACAGCATCTGCTGGAAATATATGTGTGGGTGGTTAATATATATTGGGATGAATGAATTAACATGAGAGAGAAACTTAGGAATCACATTATTTCTGTGACATAAGCCAATAAATCGAGCAGTAGATAAAGCGTTTTGCCAGCAAAGCCTTAGGAAAGAACAACACTGATAAGGAACTCCATTGGAAATTTCTACCTACACTAGACCCAATTAGCACAAGTAACTTCACTATTTTGTGAATTCTAGTCTTCTAGACAGTAAGGAAAACATAACTTGAAGTGACAGATAGAATCCCCTTCTTCAAGAAGCTTTTAGTCAGAAAACTCATTCACATTAGCATTCAAGAAACAGTATGACCAAAACCCAAATATGAACATCTTTGTAATTGTATATCTGATGGTGGTATAATAAAATATTAATAAAAATAAACAGAAATAGAGTTTGAATAACAAAGTGCCAGCAGTGGATGGGGTCTGAGCAATAGCACAGTGGGAGGGTGCTTGCCTTGCATGTGGTGAACCCTGGTTCCATCCTTGTCATCCCATAGGGTCCCCCAAGCATCACAGGAGTAATTCCTGAGTGCAGAGCCAGGAGTGAGTCCTGAGCATCACCAGGTGTAATCCAAAATATAACAACAGAGCACTGATTGAGCAAAATGCAACATAACTGTCCTAGAGTTTTCACAGTTTAACATCATATTGATACTGTCTTCACTGATTTTATGAGGCAATCAGTGTCACTTATTAAGTTTGGGCTATGACAGTGATTAAATAGCAGGATCAGAGAATATAAAGTTGCTTGCGCCTGGTTGCAGGAAAACACATGTCAGCAGGCATGAGGATGGAACTATAGTTTTAACATCAATGAAAAATTAATACAAGGACAGTCATGTTCTGAACTTGGCCTCCATGCACACTGGCTGTTTGATATGTGGCAAAGAGTCTTCTGTGAATTATTCTGCAATACGAGGAGAGGTCTATGTTGTGTGTGGGTGTGAAGGGAGATTTCTGCACTTCGCACTTGAAAACAAATTTCACAAAATATGAAATGGAATCTTTCCAAGGTGACAAATTGTGAGATCCTATTTTAGCAAGTAGAAACCATTTTCTTTTACTCCTGAGATTTTCCTGAAGTGCTTACACATCATTTTGTGGTTTGGGACAAATAATGTGCCAAATGTTTGAGAAATACTGCTGTCACACATCTTTTTAGAGCCATTAATTCCTCTTTTTCAAAGTTGGAGGTCTTGGGAACAGTTATATCTTTGCAAATTCCTATCCCTGCTCCTCCGGGTCAATTTTCCCTCTGACCAGCACTATTTCCTTTAGTATTTCTACTGGGACCGAAAATGCTATTAAATGAATGTTTGTATATGTGGAGATGTATGTATGCTGCAAACTTTCTCAGAATGTATAACCCTGTAAGACACAGAATTTAAGTTATATCTTAAACATACACTAGTTCTTTACTAATATACATAGGTTTTGACTGGACTATGGTTTGCGATTTATATCCTTATGCTTCAAGTGAAAAAATAGAAAAATACTTAGGAATATTTTAATTCTCTAAGAAATATAACAATTTCATAACGTTAGGTATTTATGTCTGTTCTAATGAAGGTAAATATATTTTCAGGGTATTTTAAGTTTCAACATTGCTATGAATTATAACAGTTTATAGAACAGCTATTACATCCATGTAAATAATTAAATCTCCACATGCAAGTTACAGAGAAGTGCTTACTCTTGAAGCCATTTTGAAAACTAGGCATTATAATAAGTTAATTTCTCTAAATAAATATGGGGTCCAAGAGATAGTACAGTGGATAAGGTGCTGCCTTGATCCAAAGAACTAATCAGGTCGTCTGAGCATTGCCAGAGTGATGCCCAAATGAGGAATAGTCCCTGAGCACTGTTGCGTAACACCCATAATTTTCCTTGCTCCTCTTCCTTCAAAGAAAATAAATAACTGTTGGATTTACATTTGCTATTGATAGTAGCAGTTGAAATTCAAAGTTTTGAAAGCAAAGAAGTCAGTGTATGTATGTGCAAGCGTGTACACATACATCACGTCGATCACGATCTTCCCGTTAATCATCTATTTGCTAGCGGGCACCGTAATATCTCAATATGTCCTGTCCATGCTGTAGAGCCAAGGGCACGGCTTGGTACAGGAACATAAAGCCTCAAACCATTATATTAGGTCATGAGAATGATCTAATATAATTGTTACTGCATTTGGCATATCAAATACAACCGAGCAGCTTGCAGGCTGCCGTGCAGGAGGCATACTCTATAAACACCTCCAAATAAGCCTTTATTGTGAACGCGGGCTTTGGGCGGTCGGCTGGGTGGGTCTGATGGAGGGAGTGTGGAAAATGGCGGTGCCGGGGGTGGGGGGGTCGTCTGGCTTGTTGTGAGGGTCTGCGGGGTGGTGGGCCAGGCTGGACCCCCATGCCCGGACTGCTCATGAGCTGGGCACTGGGAGAGCGGCGCTCTGCCCCACGGGAGCGGGCCACATACCTGGCGGATTGAGGAAGAAACTGCTCCAGGGTGGGTGTCGATGATCCGGGTGATGGCTGGTCGGCTGGGTGGGTTCTGTGAGGGAAGTCAATGGCGGTGCCAGGGGGTGGTCGTCTGGCTGAGGTCTGCCGGGGTGGTGGGCAGGCGACCCAGCCTCGACTGCCTCATGCGGCTGGGCCTGAAGGAACCGCTCTCTGCGGAGCCGCCTACTGGCGGATTGAGGAGAAACTGCTCCAGGGTGGGTGTCGTCGGGCTGTATGGGCTGGGCGGCTGGGTGGAGTTCTGATGAGGGGAGTCAATTGAAATGCGGCGCCATGGTGGGTGGGGGTCGTCTGGCTTGTGAGGCGGGGTGGTGGGCAGGCTGGACCCACCGCCTCGACTGCCTCAGAGCGGCAGGGGAGCAAGGAACCGCTCTGCCCCTGTTGGGTGTCTGGGCCATTGGGCGGATTGGAAGAAACTGCTCCAGGGTGGGTGTCGATGCGGGCTGTGTGGGCTGGTCGGCGGGTGGGTCGGGGAAGTCTGTGGAAATGGCGGCGCCCATGGGTGGGTGGGGGTCGTCTGGCTTTAGGGTCTCGGGGTGGTGGGCCAGGCTGGCCCACCTGCCTCGACGCCTCATGAACGGCTGGCGAGAGCAAGGAACCGCTCTGCCCAGTCTGGAGTCTCGGGCCAGATACCTCGGATTGGGAAGACTGCTCCAGGGTGGGTGTCGGTCCGGGCTGTGATGGGCTGGTGCTGTGGAGTTCTGATGAGAGGAAGTCCATGTGGGAATGGCGCGCCCATGAGTGGGTGGGGGTCGTCTGGCTTGTTGTGAGGTTCTCGGGGTGGTGGGCCAGGCTGGAACCCCCATGCCTCCGACTGCCTCATGACGGCGGGCACTGGGGAGCAAGGACCCTGCAGATACATAGACACATATACATATTATGGATACATACACATCTATATGCATTGTCGGGAATGGCCGCGGGTCCCTGACAGTGTCAGGACAGAGGTTCTCTTCTACCTCCGAGGACGCCAGGAGAACAGATGAAGACTCACGAGTCCAGTGCAGTTCCAAAAAATGGCTTTTAATAGTACGAAAGCTCTTCCACAGCACTCCAATATAATGAACAAACTTTAGCTCTGGTCCAAACTTAGACCATACAAAAGAGCCTAAGTCTCCCACCAAAGAGAGAGAGGATCTCACCCGAGCTGAGTCCTACCCAGAAGGAGCAAAAGGCCAAAAGCCAAAAGCCAAAAGGCGCATGGAGCCAAAAGCTGAAGGCTGAGGAACCAAAAGGCAAAAGGTAAAAGGTAAAAGGGGTCTCAAGTCAGCCCTTTATATACACCCAAAGTAATCCGATCAGGAGGTTGTCATGTCAACAAAGAACCCTAAACAGAGTGTAGTGCCACACCTTATTAAAGGTTATGCCAAGGACTAAGGAGATTATCTCTTATGTAAAACACTGGAGAGAGAGGGCTGATATAAAGTAATACATCTTAACTTCATGGGCTTCATGTAATCTAGATGGTACCCACAAGGTCCTTATTATTATCTGCACCAGGGTGATTCTGAGTATCTTGTTCTCGTGTACTGAAAGGGTCACTCTCGCCTGCTTAGAGCAAACTAGTATGATTCTTCCTATAGTCTTCCTATAGTCTCAACGTAGCCAGGGTGATAGTCTCCTGGTAAATTCTAACTGTCCCACGTTGGGTGCAGTGGGTATAAAGAGGAGCTGTGCCCAATCTAGAAAACATAGAAGTCTTAGTAGATGTATAAGTCAGAAGTTATTCAATCAAGGTGACTTCTGTAACTGCCACACCCTCTAGCAGTGTTTACATAGAAGAGAGGTCTCATTAGAATGAACCTTGACTTAAATAAGATTAAGATTGGTGTGGGCAATACAACAAGCTCCCAGATTAGATAAATCTGTCCTCCAACAATGCATAATATTAAGTATATAGACACCATCTCCTCAAATCGCACTTTTTAAAACTTATCTACATTTTGCTAAAAATACACTGGTTTAAAAATAATAGTAGATTTACTGTTCTATTCCCATAATTTCATTTCCTTTCAGCACTATTGATTTATTTTTCTGCACGAGTTAAATGTCCCACTCAATTTAAAAATCTCTGATGAGATACGATAAAAATAAATCTCAGACCAGAGCCAGGAGCCTAGTACCGTGGGTAAGGCATTTCCCTTGCACACAGCTGACAAGGTTTCAATCCCTGGCATGTCATATGATCTCCTGGGCACCACCAGGGTAATTCCTGAACTGAGAGCCAGGAGTAGTGCCTAAGCATTCCCCGGATGTGTCACTTGTCTTCCCATTGTTCGGGCGCCTGTAACATCTCCAATCCTTGGGAATGAGATCCATTATTGTTACCATTTTTGGCATATTTAATACACCATGGTAGCTTGCCAGACACCCCCAAAAAATAAAAAAAAAAAACTCTTACCAAAAACACAAAGTAGCGGATGATGAGAGCAGCCAGAATTGTCTCCGAAGCCCAGCTCCTGTCTGAATCCACACCAGACCGTGTGCATCTGCCTATGGACTTATACAAGCTCCATTTCCAGTTCATCTTTTGGGGTTAAAAACTGAATTTTTCATTTAGTTTAAATTTAACAGCTTGATCCTGCCTCATGCTTGCAATGTATTTGAAGATAGCTTGTGTTTTTAAAAAAGGTCGATACAAACTTTAGTCATGGAAGTAGTATGTTTATTTCTAAAGAGAAATTTCACAAATAAAAGCACCTAAACATCATATTAATATTCAAGTTGAATGTCAAAGCTCTGTGGAGATACAAAGTGGAGAGGGCACCATGATGTCAGTGACCAAGAGGAAACATTGAATTTTGATCTGATTATTATTTTAACTGATTTAAGCACTGTGATTGTTCACAGCACAACTCATAAGACAGTTGTTTCAGGTATTCAATATTTCAACACCAGTCCTACCTCCAATGTGCCTTTACCACCACCGAAAACCTTAGTCCCCTCTACCCCTCAATCCTGCTCCCTTAGCAGGCACAAATTAAATCACTTTATATTGCTTATTACAACACATGTCTCATAATGGTGTTGCTAAAACCATGACCATTTTCACTAAGTTGTTATGTGCAAATCGGGTCATCTGTGTTATTGCTTTCACTTATTGAACTTAGTGGGCATCTACTAAATTGTTTAGCAAAGACATCTAATTTTGATCTGATTATTGAAAGAGATGTGAATAATAAGTCAGCCGAGCAGGGAGGAGGGTTGCAGTGATACGCCAAGTTAGTGACACATTGAGCCGTTCGTACCCCGGCCACACTCCATCTGCGGTGAGCATGTTAGCACTTTGAAGCCGACACTGCTCTTATCTTCAGCTGCCCCTCCAGGACACTGTTGAAACAAAGGACAAACAGGTCAAATGATGCTTGGTCGTTTGAAGACCCTATGGATGACAGGAGCATGGTGCTACCATCATCAACTGCTTACCCTGTTCGTCATCTGTATCCAGCTAGTTCCAGGACGCATTTTCCTTAGCTTTGGAAGTCAGTTTCTAAACGTTCTCAAGCACAATCCCCCTCCTAGAACAAGATGTCAAAGCGCTCCACACACGAGAGGGCTCTGCTCACCGGTGGGAAGGCTCTTCTTCACTCGTCTCACTGGCAACTCACAAAGCATTGGCTGCAGCCTCACCGGCTGGAGGAGGAATTTGTTGTTGGCGCAGTTCTGGAAGGACACAGGTGCTGGAGGTGACCTTCGGCATGAGGCTTCTCTAATTAGACAATTCTGAAGGAAGCTGCTATTTGAATGTTTACAAGTGTCCATAAAACAGTAAAATGGAAAAAATAACAACCCTTAGGGAAACATTAAAGTGTTTCTTCAGCTTATATTTCAAAGAAACAGGTGTAAGAACTGAATATATAACATAAACAAGACAGTTAAAAATAAATAAAACTGTTTAAGACAGGAGAGGAAGAAATGCTTTTATCCTACAGAGCATGACAAATTTTAAGCCTCTGCAAGTTATTGTCTTGTTTTAGTTATTTTTAGCTTCGATATTGTCATAAAACCATTGAAAAGAAATAAAGTTTAGAAGCAAGTGATGACTTGTAAAGTTCATTATCAAAATAATCTATTTTTATAAATTTTCAGAAGAACTTGGAGGTACAGGATGAAAGCAGAGCAAAACCTGCCTGATCCAGAATGGAACATGGCGGAGACTTTCACAGTCTCCGTAAACTTGGGCGATGCTGTAATCTCCAGACAGTTTTCTTTTTTTTTTGTTTTGGCTTTATTTGTTTGGGAATGCAGCTCTCACCAGGTAGTGCTCAGGGGATATTTTTGTCTCTTTGTTCATGAGTGTCCTTCGGCCATGATTAGGAGTCTACATGGTGCCAGGTATCCAGCTGGGGTCTGCTGCGTGAAAGGCAACTGATTTCCTCTCTGTGCTATCTCTCTGGATCTATATACATCTTACTAAGTTGGAATATGGGAAGATTTTACTTTCAGGTATGTGTCACCAAACCTTATAGTAAAATTATCATTTAGTCAATAAATATTTGGGCTTATGTCTTACATGAAAACATCTTTAAATTATACCTAAAGATATAAAAATAAGTGAGACATGGTCCTATAAACAGAGTTTAGTGGGGGAGTCAAAGATGTGAAAGTCAAGTTTATGATGAAAAGTGACTGATACTAGATCATAGCGATGCATGTTATGATAGCTAACTGGGGGTAAAACATTCCAAACACTTTAAATCATCTGTTTCCATTTCTTAATAGCCATGGTACATCAGAGAGCACTTAGTAACACTTTCTTGATTGGAAAAAAAGCTCTTCATTGTCCCTTGATTTAAGACCAACAGGAGCCATTACAGGTGATGGTAAGTTAAAATAAATGAATTTATAGGGAGCTGCAGACTGAACATATTCTCCAGGATATGAAGGGCAGTCATCTGCGAGAAGAAGCCATCCAGTATGTATGGCCCAAAAGGATACCACATGACTTTGTTCTGCTGTTGTGGATCAGACAGTGAGTCAGGGATACCAGTGGAAAGCAGCGAGAATCTGGTAGTACCCAACTACCCATCTACAGTGAGGCATGAGCTGTCCTTTGTTGCTGTCTCCCAATGACTCTGCCTGGGGGAGACGCTAGACAAGAAAACAATTGTCAGACAACAACCCCTTTACCAGGGAAACATACCTTAATGACTCCATCAAAGGAAAGATCTTTGGTGGGGAAGAAGACAGCAATGGAGGAGTACGATTAGGAGACTTTTGGCAGTTGAAGCTCAGTCTCTGCAAACCCTTCAACAAATAAGAACAATTCTGCCTTGTGAGCTGGCTGGCGAGGTCCTTGCTGTTTCCTCGTATAGCAGGACCCTGCTTAGCCAAAAGGGAGTGCACACCTAGTACCTGCTCAGCCTAAAGGTAATGCACACCTAGTTCCTGCTTAGTCTAAAAGAGAGTGTACACCTAATACCTGCTTAGCCTAAAGGTAATTCACACCTAGTGCCTGCTTAGTCTGAAGGGGAGTGTACACCTAGTACCTGCTTAGCCAAAAGGCAATGCACAGCTAGTGCCAGCTTAGTCTAAAGAGAGTATACACCTAGTACCTGCTTAGTCTGAAGGGAGTGTACACCTAGTACCTGCTTAGTCTTCACGGAGTGTACACCGAGTACCTGCTTAGTCTGAAGGGAGTGTACAACTAATACCTGCTTAGTCTGAATGGAGTGTACACCTAGTACCTGCTTAGTCTATAGGAAGTGCACACCTAGTATCTGCCTAGTCTAAGGAGAATGCACACCCCTAATATTGCTTAGTCTAAAGGGAATGCGCACTTAGTATCTGCCTAGTCTAAAGAGAATCTACACCTAGTGCCTGCCTAGTCTAAAGAGAGTACACACCAGTACCTGCTTACTCTAAAGACAGTGCACACCTAGTCTAAAGACAGTGCACACCTAATATATGTTTGTGGAATTAATGTCTAGGTGCCAGAATTTATAAAGGAACATCTGGGAATCTGGTCTTTTGTATTCTCTAAACTGAGATTTGGCATTAGTTTCTTAGCTTAAGAGTTTGTCTTTAATGACATTTTCTGTTGAGTATAGTCTACCCTTAATTTAAAACAATTCTTTAAAGTAGATGTCTGTAATGATTAATTTCTGAATTTCTGGAGGGAGGTTCATTTCTTCCTATGAAACAAAATTGTAAATGAGCCAGAAAGATAGTACAGGTGTTAAGGGACTTGTTTTGTACATGGCTACCTCAATTCAGTTACTGGTATCTCAACACACACACACAGAGTACACACTCACACACGTGCATAAGTGCACCAAAAACATTAATTCAAAAGGATATATGTTATCCATGCTATTATTTATAGCAGCTGAGATATGGAAAAGCTCAAATGTCAACAATTGAAGAATATATAAAGAAACCGTGGCATGTATAAACAGTGGAATACTACTTAGCTAGGAAACAAGAATAACATTCTGCAATTTGTTGAAATTGGATGGGATTGGAAGCCATGTTAAGTATAGTGAGTCAGAAAGAAAAAGACAAACACCAGATGCTACTACTCATTTGCAGAATAGAAAGATTCAAAACAATTCCAAATGGAAACAACCTTGAGATGCAGTCGAGACTAGAATCTGAGATGTAGGGACTGAGTCAGGTCTGTGGGATTATTGCAGAAGGATCCTGCCACTTGGGCGGTGGGAAAGCTTAGCAACACAACATTTTATAAATAAAATAAAATTAAGAATTGTAGAGACAATTATACAAACATAATGTGTATGTGTTGCATAATATAGAATTGTATATTTCAATGTTTATTGACTTCTATAACTTATTTCATTTTTAATTTTATTTCATTTCAGTTCCTGCTTAATTTAAGTTTAATTGAATTATTTTGTTTGCTTTTATAAAAAAAAACTTGCTTATTTTTCAAGTGTTGGGGTCACACTTGACTGAGTGTTGGGCTTGTTTATTTTGGATCTTTGCCCAGGTATCCCACGCAGAGGGGCTCAGTGGACTATTTGGAATGCTGGGGCTAAAACTCAGGTTAGCCACCTGCCAGGCAAACACCATATCAGTCGCACTATCTCTCTTAGCCCTACTTTTGTTTTTAAATTTTTTTCTTTCTTGGGCAGGAGGAAGAGAGCAGCATGGAATGCCTTCAAAGGCATCGAAGAAATAGCTAAAAAGGACAAAGAACCTCCGGCTCCGGGCACATCTCTTTGACTCCACCGTTCTCCCTGCATTAACATACGCCTCAGAGACCTGGGCCCTACAAAAGCAAAATGAGAATGCTTTTCGGGTCTCCCAGAGAGGAATCGAAAGAGCTATGCTTAGAATATCACGTCTCACTCAAGTGAGAGAAGGAATCCAGAGTTCTGACCTCCGTAGCTATTCCAGAATCAGGGACACTGTCTCGTTTGCCAAGGCATCGAAAATCAGATGGGCTGGACATGTAATGCGATTTGGAGACAACTGCTGGACTAGAGTCGTTACCGACTGGATCCCAGGGGATGTCAAAAGATCACGTGGCCGCCCACCTACAAGATGGTCAGACTTCCTTGTCACGACCCTGAAGGAATGGTTTGAGGCTCTTCATATTCCTGAATCAACCAGATGCCATTGGGCTACATTGGCACGTGATAGGGTCCAATGGAAATGTTACTGGCGCCCCCTTGAGCAAATCGATGAATAACGGGATTCAAGTGATTCGAGTGATTTCTTGGGTGGTTGTTCTCATTCCTTTCTCTGTGTTCAGGCATCAGTACTGGTGGGCGTCTAGGAGCCATATGGGGTGCAAAGGACTTTAACTAGGGTTGTCAAAATGCTAGGCATGTGACTGATCCCCTGCACTGTCACTCGGGTCCCAAATTCTTTAAAAAATGGAAAGTCATTGGCTGCAGGTCTTTTCTTCCTTCAGATATGATTCAGTGCCGAGAGAATGGCTATTTCCATTCAGATACCTTTAAAACAGGGCCATTATCTTAGTTCCTCTGGGAGTTCTTCCTCTGATCAAGCATAAGTTGAAAGAAGCAGGAAAACCTGATCAAAGACAGGCTCCAAGGAGTGAACTTGATAATGGAGGAGGGGACCCTGAGCCAGGAAATGAGCGCCCCTCGTCGAGGTGGGAAAAGGCAGAGACATGTTTTTCCTTGTAAGATCTAGAAGAATTTCGTTTTCCAGAGTACAGTACAACGGTGTTGGCTTCTGACCTACAGCACTGTCAGATAATAAATGTGGATCCCATGTAGAGCATGGCATTTGTGGCTGTCTGTAACGACAGCTCCAGAAGCTAATTAGAGCTAGTCATCATTTCACCTGCTCCTGCTCTTCACCTTTAATTTTCCAGCGGTCCCTTCCTACGTGTTTTCCTCCCAGGCGTTGTGACTTTTAGCTCAGATGTTCAATTTGGGTTTTTTTGTACCTCTATGACAACTGAAATGTTGCCTCTTGCTTCTTGAACATATGGAAATATGTCAATGTATATACGCTTTAATTTGCCAATTTCACTGTGATTTTTTTTTACTTTGTTTAGATTAATTGCGTTTTATTCTTATGGGTGATATTTTCCAACTGTCAAGAATGCCTTGCCCTGTGGCCTGTTGCTGAACAAAATGAATGAACGTGGGACTGAACTTGGTTTTTCTTTCTTTATATGCTACAGTTCGGCACCAGATGGGTTAAAGTCAGTTGAAAACCTTGTTGTTCTCTCCTATCTCTCTTTAAGGAGATGGCACCTTGTTGCAGGACTCCTAAGGGCCGCTGCATCTTCTCTGGATTGCCTCCCGCAAATCACTCCGTAGATAAGGGGGTAGTCTAAATGTGGCAGTTTATCCGACCATGCATGCTGTACTAGCTGGTATAAATATTCTCCCATGTTATCACAATCATCGTGGGACTAGCTAGATCTTACCAGCATATTAGCCTGGCCACGTAAGGACACCTAAGTAATTAGACCAGAGAGAAATGCTGTTTGCTTCCAAACAAACAAGCATGGCTCCCTGATAAAATATAAAACTACAATGAAGTAGAGGAGACTTGTGAAGGCTTGGAGAAATATTTAACTGGCATTGGTGTTGGTCTATGGTACAGTGACTTGCCATCTCAGAAACCCCCTTCTCTACATTTCAAAGGCCTTTCCAGCTCGAAACATTAGCACAGTAAAGGCCCTAGGTGAGATGCAGGGAGGGACTACCTAAGGGCATTGGACCCTCCCTGCTTTCCATAACAATGGGAGGAAGGTCTGAGTTGCGGGGGGTATAAACTTGCCGGTTCCCGCTCTCCCAGGCTTCTTCTTCCCGGTGGGATCTCGCCTTGTGAGCGTTTATTCCCCTTGGAAGTTTCACACGTGGTGGTCGCCATCTTGGCCTACACGTGGCTGGGGTTCTAGCCTGGAATCCTAAGCATCGGGTTTTTCCTTTTGCTGATTTGCATGCCTGAACCTGTGATAAGTAAAGTCTTTTAAAACCGCATCGGACTCCTGAGTGTTCATCCATTCCTCGCCTGCTTCGGAGGTAGAAGGGAACTCGCTTCCCGGCACTGTCGGGGACCCTGGCGGCGCCCGACAGCACCTCCTTAAAGGTGAGGCGGGACAGGTCTTCTCTCAGGGGGTTACCCCGGCCTCTCCTGAGGCGTGTTCCTGAGTCTGAATGGGTGTTCTGTGCAGACTCTTTGCTCTGTGAGTTCCAGGATGTTTCCTTTAGCCTTTCCCAGGATTTTTTCTTGAATCTAGTAGTTTGGTCTCTTTCTCACAATGAACTATCATAGTCAATTAAAATCCTCAGGGAGATTTTCTACTCCACATCTCTGGTGTTAATTCCCTGAAGGGGTTTCTCCTCTCCTTCCTGGATTCTAAGAAGTCCAGCTATATGGATTCAGAGAACTACAGGTGGCCCCTCATGCATCCATGACTCTTTCGGGTCCTTGGAACTTGAAATGAGTTTCCTAAGAAGCTTTTGCATTTCCCAACTTGTCCTTTCTTAGTTGTCATGCTGCTTCCTGGTTTTTTCTTATTTTAACATTTAGTTTTTTAAGTGGGAGGGCAAATCTGCTGTTTCTAATCTTTGTTGGAAGCTGAAATTTCACTAGATATTCTAGTGTTCAGCTTTTCAGTTTTTTTTATTTTTATATATTTATACTTATTCATGAACTCTTTTTATTTAAGATTGCACTTTACACATACAATGAGCATAATTCTTTTTTTCTTTTTAAAGTTCTTCCTATGACTCTGACTTTTGGAAATGAATAACTTGGTATATCACTTCTTTTTGTACATATCTTCCTCTCAGAATAGATTGTGACAGTTGAGTTAATATTTTAATATAATTGGTATATGCATGTGTCCAGATTAATCCCACCCATAAAATATGTGTGCTATTCTCTATAAAATTGCAAAGTTAAGGTAAATTATAACCTGAAACTAACTTCAGTTTTAAGTTGAATTAAAAAATAAATTGCTGAGGTGTAATTAACAAAACATATGTCTAGATGATGTTCTTTGTGGATAGGCTTTGTGTTGCTAACTTATCTTTCTATTGGCTGCTTTACATTGTCTTTTTTAGGTTGTTCTCTTGACTTTAAATATAATTTTTTCGATTTTGCTGAAATATTGTAACCAAATTTTCAATTTTTATATTTTAGGAAATATTTGTTTCCTTTAATGTAGTTTGCTCTACCAACTATTTCTTGTTAAATATTTACCTATTTTAATGTTTGAAGTTTAATCGTATTTTATGTAATTCTTTAATTCATTCAATTTTGTTTCCTGATACAAAGTATAAGATGAGATCTCATTTTTAATATGTGGTTAATTGACTGTTGCATATTTTAATATGTTCAATTGCATTATATTAATGTGTGAAATTAGAATAATTAGGCATGTTTATAATTTATTAAAGTTGAATTATATTGACGTCAGATACATCTCAAATTGGAGAAATAATAATATAGCTACTCATGTAGAGTAATCTATAATATACACTTTTTCTCAATTCACAGAGGCACATTAGTTATCGATTTGGAGCATTAACATACCTTATACAAGGCAGGTATTCAAATGTCGATGTGACTTTATAACTGGAAATGGTGTAGTGCGATTTTCTTCATAATATTTTAGGATTACTACTTTAGCTCGACCTTGATTCCATGTAATCCTTCTAACTACAATCAGATGTCTGCAGGCATCAGGAGATAAGTATAGTTAGCAGGGTAAGAGTCAAAGATTCAATTGGATAAAGACAGGCTTGTGATCAGTCAGGCTTAGAAGTATGCGAGCAAGACATTTCAGATGCCGCCGTCATTACTCATTATTTCAATGAAAACTCCCAGGACGGAGTCAATGAAGCAGATAAGTAAAATGCCTCATTTGCACGTTTTATATTCAGTACAAATAAAATAAAATCTCATCTCAAAGAATAAAGTAGTTCTCTTTTAAATATCTTTCACCTTATCAGAAGTACCTAATTGAGGGTTAAGAACATTCTTACAATGTGAGACTGGTTTAGGTTCCTACATATCATTTTATGCATTGTTAAAAATATCTTCAGAGGAGAGTCATAGAATTCACTAGATTGCCAAAAGAATATATGACACAAAGATGATGGTAAATTTTGGTAGATGTGGATTATCTTAAAATATTTCTTCCATATGGTGTACCAATGACAAATGCAGAACCTGATTGTTTTCATCACCTGCTCTTTAACATTCCTTAGTATTTCTCCTCACTCCCTGCAGCTACTAGATGTTCTTGTTCCCTTTATCTTGCTGGTCAATGGCACCTAAATAAACTGTTGATCCTCTTCCCCTTCTCTGTCCTTTATTTGCCAGTGGCTGATTTACTAACAATTCTCTTGATAGCTTATGCTATTTCTTTTTTGTTTTCAAATATCATGATTTTTGGGTTTTTTAAAATTATTCTTATATATGAGTGTGTGTGTTTGTGTGTAAGTGTGTGTGTAATACTGCTTGTGAACTGACACAGATTGCTCCTTTTCTGCATTATGAATGAATTTAAAATTCAACAAAATATAGCTAAATCATTGTGGTGAATTATATAATTGTATCATTTTAATCATAGATACTGTTTACAGCATTTTTCATATAATGTGTGAGTATATTGCTTTTCAAATAGTTTTTTTTAAACCATTACTTTCAGGTGAAATTTTCACATTACAAAATTCCAATGAAGTATTCAAAACAACAAATATTTCCTTATTGCCTATTCTAAGTCAGATACTTTATTATAATGTAAGTGTTGGGTGATATGTACAATTTAGTTCATGCATTTTGAAACATAATGTCTGGTGAGGGAGACAGACAAAGTAGATATGAATTACAACAGTGCTAATTCTGTTTTTACATACGTTGTTATAGGGTTCTATTGGTGGTCAATGGTACTTGATGACAAATTTGACATCATAATGATGAACCACTCCAGTATTAAGAGGAGTCGTCTCAAGGTGATGAATCCATCTGTACAAAGACAGAGATGAGAGAGCAACATATTTTTCAAGGGTGGTGCAGGGATTGCTCATGAAAGAGTAAATAAAGACTTAAGGAAAGTTCAACATCATGGATGCCCTTGAATACCATTTAAAGGATTCTATACTATTCTGAGCACTATGTTTTAAGGGTCAATCAACTAAAGGTAAATATTATGTAAAACTGGGAGGAGAGACATAGCAGTAAGGGAAACAGAAGGGGGGGAGTTTATCTAGTTAGTGAAGCCACCGAAATTGGAAAGAAAAAGGGATATTAGAAGCTATTAAAGGGGCTTGTCTAGCATGAGAATTTTAGACAGGAACTGAGTGTTGAAAGTAGGTAAAGGGATATACCTGATAACTGTTCACCATTCATTATCTCTATTGAAAACTATGATGAGAGAGAAAGAGGAAAAGAGTTGAGTTTGTGTGCGTGTGAGAGAGAAAGAGAGAGAGAAAGAGATAGCATAGCATTTATATTCTGGGAGCTTATGGTATCCTGTGGGATCCCAGGATATATCAACGGGGCTGCATGTGAAAATTGTGTACATAGCAGTCAGGGTACAAGACCCCTATAAGCAAATGGGGAACTGAAGAAAGGAAACGAGCTGGGAAGGGAGCTGCTAGAGGAAAGGCCCAGGAAACTGGCCTCCATCGCACGTCTCCAATTAGGAACATAATATACTAAAACAAATGAAATCACTGTATCACTGTCTCCCCATTCATCATCGATTTGCTCGAGCGGGCACCAGTAACATCTCCATATGACCTGTCTCATGCAAGTAGAGCCCAAGGGCACTTGCTTGCTCCAGGAACATAAAGAGCCTCAAACCATTCCATTAGGTCATGGGAATGAGGTCTATAATTGTTACTGGTATCTAGCATATCAAATACGACACGGGTAGCTTGCCAGGCTCTGCCATGAGGGTAGCATAATCTTGTAGTCATCTCAAAATCCAGCATTTATTGAAGAACCGCGTGGCCGCTTGCAGCCGCGCAAGCCAGGCTGTGATAGGCTGGTCTGCTGGGTGGAGTTCTGACAAGGGGAAGTCCGGATGTGGAAAATGGAGGTCCTCATGGAGTGGAGGGTCATCTGGCTTGTTGTGAGGCTCTGCTGGGGTGGTGGGCCAGGGCTAGAACCTGCCACCCCTCCCGGGCACCTCATGAGCGGCTGGGCACAGTGAGAGCCAGTAGCAGCTCTGCCCCCATGTCTGTCTCTGGATCAGCATACCTGGTCCGGATTAAAAAAGACTGTAGCAGGGTGGATCTTGATGAGCCAGGCTGTGATAGGCTGGTCTGCTGGGTGGAGTTCTGATGAGGAGGAAGTCTGGGTGTGGAAAATGGAGGTCCTCATGGAGTGGGTGGTCGTTTGGCTTGTTGTGAGGCTCTGCTGGGGTAGCGGGCTAGGGCTAGAACCTGCCACCCCTCCTGGGCACCTCATGAGCACAGTGAGAGCCAGTAGCAGCTCTGCCCCATGTCTGTCTCGTCTGTCTCGGCGAGGCTGCGGCAGGTTCTTTGTTTCCTGAGGCGAGGCGAGACGCCCCCTGTGTCTCCGGCCCCACTCGCAGGGCCAGGGGCGGCGCTGGGAAGGGATGGCGCAGGCGGCTCCTGGACACAGGCGTGCCCAGCTCCCCTACGATGTCTACCCTCGACCCGCCACTGGTTGGAACCCCACAGCCAGGTCCTTCCCCGCCCGGCCCCTCCCCAGGAGCCATGCTGGGCCCTAGCCCTGGGCCCTTCCCTGGATCCGCCCACAGTATGATGGGGCCCAGCCCGGCCCCCTTCGGCAGGACACCTCATCTCCACGCCGGGCCCAGGAGGGTACCCGCAGGACAACATGCACCAGATGCACAAGCCAATGGACTCCATGCACGAGAAGGGCCTGTCTGATGACCCCCGCTATGGCCAGATGAAGGGGCTGGGCCTGCGCTCTGGGGGCCACGCCGGGATGGGGCCCCCCCCGCTTAGCCCCATGGACCAGCATTCCCAAGGTTACCCCTCACTGCTGGGAGGCTCGGAGCATGCCTCCAGCCCTGTGCCCTCCACCGGCCCATGTTCCGGCCCCAGATGGTGTCGGACCTGGAGGTGCCCCACTCGACACTACCAACCCACAGGCCTTGGGCCAGCAGAACCGGGGCCCAACTCCGTTCAACCAGCACCAGCTGCACCAGCTGCGGGCGCAGATCATGGCCTACACGATGCTGGCACGGGGGCAGCTGCTGCCTGACTACCTACAGATGGCAGTACAGGGCAAGCAGCAGCTGCCGGCCATGCAGCAGCAGCTGCCAGCCATGCAGCAGCAGATGCCACGCTGCCCCCGCCCTCGGTGTCAGCCACAGGGCCGCCCGGGCCCCACCCCCGCACCACCCAACTACAGCCGCCCCCATGGTATGGGCAGACCCAACATGCCCCCACCGGGACCCTCAGGCGTGCTCCCTGGGATGCCTGGGCAGCCTACTGGAGGACCTCCCAAAAAAATGAAATAGTAGCTTTTTTCTTGGCAGTGGGAAAACACTCCAGGAGAGACAGGAAAGTGTTTTAATCATGAGTGTTTAACTTTGAATGGGGTGCTAGAGATCATCTCATCAGGTAATTATTTTATAAATGATCACTTGATCACTTGAATCCCGTTATTCATCGATTTGCTCGAGTGGGCACCAGTAACATTTCCATTGAACCCTATCAAGTGCCAATGTAGCCCAATAGCATCTGGTTGATTCAGGAATATGAAGAGCCTCAAACCGTTCCTTCAGGGTCTTGACAAGGAAGTCTGACCATCTTGTAGGTGGACGGCCATGTGATCTTTTGACATCCCATGGGATCCAGTCGGTAATGGCTCTAGTCCAGCGGTTGTCTCCAAATCGCATTACATGTCCAGCCCATCTGATTTTCGATGCCTTGGCAAAGGAGACAGCATCCCTGGTTCTGGAATAGCGTCGGAAGTCAGAACTCCAGATTCCTTCTCTCACTGAGTGAGGCATGATATTCCAAGCATAGCTCTTTTGATTCCTCTCTGGGAGACCCGAATAGAATTCTCATCCTGCTTTCGTAGGGCCCAGGTCTCTGAGGCGTATGTTAATGCAGGGAGAATGGTGGAGTCAAAGAGATGTGCCCGGAGCCGGAGGTTCTTTGTCCTTTTAGCTATTTCTTCGATGCCTTTGAAGGCATTCACGACATTGGCAACTATCGCCCCATCTGCCTGTTGTCCATCATCTACAAACTGTTTACAGGAGTCATCCTGAACAGAATTGGCAGAACACTAGATGAAGGACAACCATGAGAGCAAGCTGGCTTCCGGAAAGGATTCAGCACAATCGACCATATCCACACGGTAACCAAGCTCATTGAGGTTTGTAGGGAGTACAAGATGCCACTCTGTCTCACGTTCATTGATTTAAAGAAAGCCTTTGATTCTGTGGAGACTGAAGCAGTCATCGAAGCCCTAGCCAAACAGGGTGTTCAAACCCAATACATCAAAATCCTTCGTGAGCTGTATTACAGATTCACCACCAGGATCTCACCATTCTACAAAGAAGTGATCATTAATGTGAAAAGAGGGGTTCGACAGGGTGATACCATTTCACCAAAACTCTTCAGCGCCACCCTCGAGAACATCATGCAACAATTAGAATGGGAAGGAATGGGAGTGAAGATAGATGGTCAGCAACTACACCACCTCCGCTTCGCTGATGACATCGTTCTAATAACACCAAACATTAGCCAAGTGGCACAAATGCTGGCTGACTTCGACCGAGAATGTGGAAAGATAGGTCTATAGCTGAGTCAAAAGAAAACCATGTCTATGAGAAATGAACTAGTTCCAGAGGCCCCATTCACTCTCAATGGAACAAACATCTCTGAATGCAGCAGTTATGTGTACCTAGGTAGAGAAGTCAACATGATGAGTGACAGTTATGTGTACCTAGGTAGAGAAATCAACATGATGTATGACCTTAAACCTGAGCTGCGCAGGAGGAAGAGAGCGGCATGGAATGCCTTTATAAATGATAACTGTGAGAAAATCCAGAAGTCCTGAGAAGAACTATAATTTTTTTCATCTTTTCTCTATTCAATTTAAATAGAAAGATGAGCATATGTCACAATTAATTTCTTTGCATGGTCCAAGGGTTTTGTTATTTCCTACAATCAAGTCCTCTCTTACCATTATCCCATTTCTATGTATTTGGTGGAATTTTTGACTCTTCTGTAAGTCCTAGTTTTTTTCCATTCCTCTAACTCAATGATTAGGTACTTATTCCATAAAGAAAGATAGTAAATACATTTACTTAAAAGCCATCTGGTCTTTGTGCCTAACCTCAGTTCTACACTGTGGTACATAAGCAGTGATATGCAAGTACAGGATTGTAGGTGTGGCTGTGTCCACGGAAACATGACTCAAACAGACCACGGTAAAAGTTAGCTATTTGGGAACTCAGTACGCACATTGAGATGCCATATCATTTTCCTTACCTTTCTTTCCTTCATTCCCACCCTGCTTGGTTTGTACATACAACACATTGTCTTTGGTTATCATGCAATATTGGCTGTTCTTGAGAACTTTCATTTGTTCTAAGACCCAATATGCAAAACTCATATTTGTTCTTTACTTCATCAAAGGCAACATAAAATTTGGTTCTGGATTTTATCTCTTTTACTGTTCAACTCCTTATGCTGAAGTGTTCTTAAATTTCTCAATTTGATGATTGAGGGAACTTGGTGTTTGACACAAGTCTCAAGGGTAAAAGAAATTCTTTATTATGTTTTCTTTAACTGATCACTGTTGGTTGGTTATAGATTTGTGATGTTTACGTTACATACCCTGCTACAATCTCTATTGTTAAGGATTAGACTAAAGAGTTTTAGCCAATATTCTGGGTGAATATAGATTGCAATATTCCGGGTAAATATAGATGACTTTACCACTTGCTATTGTTCATGATATTATTCATAGTCCAGAGACACTTCATACTTTTTGGATCTATTTTTTCAGAGAAATTAAAGCACTTTTGCCTTGAAACATTGGCTTTGTTACCTAAGTTTTAACTGCTTACTCCAAATTTCAGAGTAGATAAATCTAGTCTACTAATTACAGGATCATTTTTGAATAATGTACATCCTATTAAAATTTGTCTTCATTTCAATATAGTTTGAATTTTGTTTATCTACTTTTTTAAAATTAGTGGCATATTTTTTTAAATATTGTATCGTATTTGAAAATTTTGGTTACCCATAAACTCAGTGGGAGTCATTGTTCTTTTATTTTTTTGAAAAAATTGAGATGCAAGAAAGTTAGTTTGGCGGAGTGCTATGCTAAGTTAATCATACAGACAAAGTAGAAATCAAAATTTTAAGCCTTTATTTTAAATGTAAGATTTTTTTTCCATATGCATACTGCTTAATATAGAACATAAGGATTTATTGATAAAATAACTGTGTAGTTCAGCTTCTGGAAGGAAACAGTAAGTGATATAAATGTGGCTTTATGTAAAAAGAACATATTGCAGAATATAGACAAAATATGCATTTTTTTCTTTTTTTAAATTTTAGGAAACATTAGATGAACAATTAATGTTTATGATGTGTATTCAACATATTTAAACAAACTATCAAGGTGTTGCAGGTATGGCTGTGGTGCCCAGCTGCATTGGCAGGTGGCAGAGAGGAGACAAGCTTGTCTAGACCCAGGGCTCTGCCCCACAGGCCCTGAATGGTTGAGGTCTGACATAGAAAAAGACTGGGCCCCCTTTAGGTGAACCCAGAGCCACGGCAGAGCCTGGAAAGCTACCCATGGTGTATTCAATATGCCAAAAACAGTAACAATAATGGATCTCATTCCCAATGATTGGAGGTTACTGGCACCCACTTGAAAAAATCGATGAACAGGAAAACAAGTGACAAGTTACAAGTGATAATTTTATCGGTAAAAAAGTTACATATAAAAGGGCTCTTTGTTCATTTCATTTAAGGTCATTTATAAGTTCTTCTTGACCTTAAACTAATAAGTTTGACAGAAGTATCATATTATGAATCTATAAAAATGTTTAATACAGTAATAAGTTCACTCCGCTTGTCTTCCTGTTGTTCATCGATTTGCTGGAGTGGGTACCAGTAACATCTCCATACATCCTGTCATGTGCTATTATAGCCCAAGGACATTTGCTCACTCCATGAACATGAAGAGCCTCAAGCCATTTTTCAGGTCATGGGAATGAGGTCTATAATTGTTACTGGTTTTTGGCATATCAAATACGACACGGGTAGCTTGCCAGGCTCTACTGTGTGGGTAGATTTATTTTAAATTTTAAATAACATTTTTAAATGTTCTTTTTTTCTATTTTTTTGCTTTTTGTGGGTGGCGTGGGGGTAGGTCAGACCTGACAATGCTCAGCAAGCAGGAGTTACTCCTGGCAGGGCTCAGGGGACCATATGGGACGCCAGGGATAGAAACCAATTCGGTCATCTGCAAGGCCTTTCCCACTGTACTATCACTGACACCAATTGTTTTTTTTTAATCTTTTAATCTTTAGTTTTATTTTTTGAGTCACACCTGGTTGTACTGCGGCTTACTCTTGGCTCTGTAGCAGAGCTTGGGCATCTATGTGTAGTGCCAGGGATCAAACCTGGGTCCGTTGTGTGCAAGTCAGTGCCCTCCCTACTGTACTATTATTATGGTCTACAATTATTTTTTTATTTTTCAAGAAAATAATAAGTTACACACATTATAAAAACAAGTACAAAAAACGATGTCTACAATGAGGTACCATCTCACCCCACAGAGACTGGCACACATCCAAAACAGCAAGAACAACGGTGCTGGCGTGGATGTGGGGAAAAAGGGACTCTCATCCACTGCTGGTGGGAGTGCCGACTGGTCCAGCCCTTTTGGAAAACAATATGGACATTCCTCCGAAAGCTAGATATTGAGCTCCCATTTGATCCAGCAATAGCACTCCTGGGAATATACCCTAGAGACCGAAAAACACATAGCAGAAACACTATCTGTACTTCTTTATTCATCTCTGTATCACTATAGCTAGAATCTGAAACAACCTAAATGCCCGAGAACAGAGGACTGGCTAAAGAAACTGTGGTTCATCTACACTATGGAATACTATGCGGCCGAAAGGAGAAATTATGAAATTTACCGCAAATGGATGGACATGGAGTCTAATGCTGAGTGAAATTAGTCAGAAGGAAAAGGACAGATATAGAATGACTGCATTCATTAAGGAATAGATACAGTGTTTTAAAAATATGGGAAATTGTAATGGCAGATTAAAACTCACCACTGAATATACACAAAGAGACTTAAGTGATTAACTCTATCTGCAGGGCTAGCCACAATGTGTAAAATAAGAGGGAGAGAGATGCAGAGACAGAGAGAGAGAGAGAGAGAAAGAGAGGAAAACTGGGGTACCTGCATTAAGGCGGGTGGGGGGGAGGGAGGGGCATTGGTGGTGGAAGGGGCACTGGTGGAGGGATGGGTGCTGGAATACTGTATTACCAAGAACCAATTATGAACACCTTTGTAATTGTATGTTCACGGTGGTATAATAAAAAATAAAAAAAAAAAAAAAAGATGTCTTAAGAAAACTGAATTATTGCAAGAGTTTATCTTTTTTTATCACATTCTGTGCATTTTTTCTGAGGAAACTTTCATTCACTTAAGTAACTCTGCCTCTTAAGTGTAGTGATTTACTTTTTTTTTCAAATGGATGATCTTATTTGAACTCTAAAACCTAAATTCTGGTTGCTAACTGAACATTTTCCTTGGTACTTAGTGTGGTTATCTAACATGGCAAGAATGAAAATAGTTTTTTAGGCCTCACCCTCATCTTTCTTTCCTGTTCTTGGCTCAGAGTGTCACCTACATTGAGACGGAGAGTTACATTGAATTCACCTAGAAATTCAAATCTGACCTTTCTTGGAGTGGGCTCATTTAGACATAATTAAGCTGGGATAGCACTTGACTAGCAAGATTTGAACTAGGCAACTGATGTCCTCATCAAAGACCAGGCAAAAGAGAGAACCACACAGAGCCTCCTGGAAAAGCAGTCAGGCAGAGGGCGTAGCATCGCAAGCTCAGACCTGTCTGAGAGTGCTGTTGCTCTGTTGTAATCACAGTCCTTCCGTGTCAAAAGCAGTACTCTTTAGGTTTTCTCTGAAACGTCTCCTGAATTAGTCCTGTGCATCTTTCTGGTGGTCGTTTACTGATGTTTAAAGATCTTAGTCCATTTGCTTATGATATTCTCTGCTATCAAAGAAAGCAGGTTATCTCAATATCTTGCTGAGAATTTTTATATTCTTTGTATGAGTTTAGATTGCATTATGGCTGTGCTCCCATTGTTTTGCTACATAATAAATATGTAATAAATAAGCAAAACTGAAAAGAAAAGATCCGTGCTTTTAAACTAATCATTCCTACTTAAATATGAAGAAGAGAAACAATGGTAGATGCAATAACCCGCCTACCTAACTAGAATCTGTCTCAAGTATACAACACACTGACTTTTGGGCTTCATTCCAAGCTAGCATATTGCTTCTGGATCTTCTTATGCCAAAAATGTTCTGCCCAACCTATCCACTTGACACTATTTTAAATCCAACTTCAATGTCACTGTCTTTCAAAATTTTTTTCAACCCCTTTCTTTTGGCTTTGAATGCAGAGCTTGGCTCAGAGAAATAACTTGATATATGTCAACCAAACAAATAATTGATGTTCAATGCAATCATTGAAGACAGAGCTTATATCTTTGTTATTCTGTTCACAGACCTCTTTGTTCTTATTATTCTATGATGACATAGGTACATTTTAGCATTATTCAAGCGTAGTTCTGATAATTGTGGAATCATATCTCACTCATTTTTGGGTATTCAGTAAGAGTTTTTAGTTATGTGAACTCAATGCACTCAGTTAATAAATTCAAAATTATTGCATCAGAAACTCTTAGAAATTCCTCGAGAAATGAAATATTCCATAGGTTTATATGATAATTCACATATTTTTCTATCATTGCACAGCTTAATATCATAATTTTGCCCATTCAGTTTATTAATCTTGTAATTGGTATTTCTGTATCCTTTTATATAAGCCGCAACCAGTCTACACTCTGCATTTTTCATTTTCTTTTCTATTACACTAGATGAATAAAATAAAAAAATTAAAATTTTAATAAAAATTTAAAGTTAGTCAAAGCAGGGTAAGAATAAAAACTAGTCTATCTGATATATTTTAAACATTTCCCAGTAAAATTAGCTAACTTGGTTTTATTTGACCAGGGGAAAAAGTGCTATGCTCTAATACAGATGCCTCACATGTACTTCACAGACAAGGAACTCACTAATGAATTCTCTGGAGAATTCCAGGAAGAAGCAAAAAGTCACAGCTGTGGAGCAAACTATATTATTAAGTATTTCCACAATCCAAATCAAGAAGTCTTATTTAAATTATATTTTGCATCATTCTTAATATAAAACCTTTGTAGAAGTTCCTGCATAGTTGAAAGTTGCTAATAGACAAGATCTTGAAAGTTCTATCAAAAATAAACCTTATAGATAGTGTATTTATCTAAAACCATACATAGTCACTTGGTTTATTTATTGATAATTTCTCAATAGAAACTATAATTATTAATAATTATTAATAATTTCTCAATAGAAACAGATATCAAACTATTATGCCATATACCTAAACTAATACAATGACATATTTTAATTACCTTAGAAAGATAAATATACAATTATTATGTATATAATGAATAAATAATTACATACTGATTTCTTGCTTGATTAAAAAGCATGATGTGTTTTATAAAGAGATCTTTGGAAATATGACATAGTAGTCTCTTAAAATTCTTTTCCTTGTGCATTTTTCCTGATTTATGCTGCCCAATTTTTTGCTAACTAAGTGTGGCATCTAAATCAAATAAATCCTACATAAGCATACAAAGTTTATGAAAGTTATGAAAATGTTATTTAGTAGATTGGTTTGTAACTTGAGGGAAATTTATTAGTATGGAATTTTTTGATGACTATATTGAGATAAATATTTCATAGCTACACATTAAAATGGGAAAATTTAAAATTTCTTACTCAAATTTGAGTAAGTTGAATCTGCTTGTCTTCAATCCACACTTATTTATCAGAGTTGATCTTTGTAGCAGCCTTTCAGTGAAAAATTTCTGATACTATTACTGAATTTTAGATGTTTTCATTGCACTGCTCAAGTGATTTGATATTTCAGGATTCATATTTTGGTAAGTTTAGATTAGTTATTCATTGTATTACACTTTATCCCATTTTTTACACAAGATTGATACTGAATTACATTTTCATCGAAATATCTAAAATGGACCAAAGTGATAATATAGCATGTAGGACATTTGCCTTGCAGTCCAACCTGGGTTGGATCACTAACACCCCATGTTTTTCCCCTAACCTACCAGTAGTGAACTCTGAGTGCAGAAACAGGAGTAAGCCCTGAGTACTTCCAGGTGTGATACTAAAGCAAAACAAATTAATTAATAAATTTTTAATGTCTAAAATAGTGTGAAAATATTTTTGTATGAGAAAAACAACTATTTTTCTCCTTATATCACTCATTTTGTCAGCTTTTTACTACAAGATTTATCGCTGGACCCTTAATAATGTCCGTGATCTATGCTCTCTCAGCCCTTCTCCTTCTCAGTTTGCCTATCTTGGTGGGACGGCTTTTGAATGCGAACTTCTTCAGGTTTATGAGAATTGCATGCATCATTTGGTATCTTTGCAAAAGTCTGTTATGATTTATGATACATCCTGGAGGCTGATCTTGCTGAGAGCGGTCATCAGCCCTAGAAGTCTCTGGAAGATTGTCCAAGTGTTAGCAGTTTTTTGAATGTCAGACTTGGATTTTAATATTTGCTTCAAAACATTTTGTATATTCAAGAATTTCTCAATGGAGTTAATCTTACTGGAGTTTTTATTTAATCTTTCCACATGATTTGGGTGAAAAGAAAGAGCAAAGTTGTTGCTTGTGATGGTCAGATCATGACCAAAAGAGAACTGGTAGAGATTGCATGACCCCAACATGGAAGTTTGAGGTATAGTCACCTAAGGTCGTTCCACTGATAGTACAATGCAACACATTCCTAATAATAAAGCACAGCACATGGGCTCTTGGAGGAGAAAACATTCTTAGTCCAAGCAATCTGAGGTAAAGCAACAAAGCATTCCAATAGCATATGCCACTGGGGCACATTGGACACCCACATAACAAGCATTTAAACCTGTATATTTTATTTTAGATGAGCATCACAAGTGTTCTAGTATTTTCAGATATGTTACATTTTACTTAAGGCAAGTATTGAAAGTATTTTGGTCTATTTAAAGTTACATTCTGTTTAATTTGAATTAAAATTACTTATATTTTAGAATTACTTATATTTTATGATTTTTGTGTGAGAGGTCCCATCTAGTGTTCAGGGGAAGTTGGGGCCA
>JAJIBD010007404.1:0-29665 GCA_021461705.1 Cryptotis parvus | reverse complement strand
TCTGGTAAGAGAGAAAGGTCAGTTGTTTTTTAATTCTGCTTACACACACTAGCTTACCAAAATTATGACTATAAAAGTTGTGGAAGGGGTGGTGTCATCTTTTTGACTTCTATCTTCTTATCTTAATTGTCCAAATTAAGTGAGATATTTTTTCTTGTGTCTCTTTTTACTATTTATCTTTTTTACTGCCACATCCACAGTGGTGTCACCTGTGTGATAATGCCACCTCAACAGTCACAACAGGAAGGGAGGTCTGAGCTCCTCAGAGTGTTGCCTCTGCCGACCCCAGGCAGTCAGTGAGAGTAATGTCTCCGGTACTGTCCATTCCCTGATTCTGTCCTCACCAATGGCTTGGAATGTTCTGAGTCCTCTCTATGTTATTGTTAACCTTCTACTCTTTCCATAATTAATGTTCCCTTGGTGTTTCCTGGGAATCAAATGAATATCAGTACTCAAAAAGCAAAAAAGTGCCTCCAGTAATTCAAGCTGTGTACTCCTTTATGAATTAAACATTTACCAGTATAGGTAATTTTATAAACCAGCTAAAGATCAAAGAGTTAATGATGAAAGTAAAAGTCTAGTAAACGGAGGGAATGAGAAAACAAAAACAGAAAGTTGATAGGGGAAATCACAGAGTTCAAAAACTGCTAATAGATATTTAAAAACCATTACCATATGAAGGGAAATATGATAATATAGGAAGGAGATAGGTTAGTTATAGGAAATGCAGGGAATTTCATGATTTGTCATTTACAGAAAAAATTTAATGCGGTATAGAAAGCCTTGGTGCTTGTTAAAGAAAGAAAATGCTGATTAATATGTTACCAACTACACAATACTGGGAAAAACCTTGAGATTATGTACTAAAACATTGTAATTGTCTAAATGAAGTTAAAGTGACCTCTGGAATTTAAAGCCTGTGGTTCTTGGGGGAGATATAAGACAAAGAAACTCGTTTAATTTTAACCAAATGGCTTAAGTAGTTTCGTGTATCATATATTCATTTTGTTTCATGTGTTATGTAGTCACTTTTTGTTTCCTTAGTATGCACTGTCAAGCATGTATTCACTTTCTGTTTCATCGTATGCCCTACCAAGTTTCTTTATTGTTTTATGATATATAAACCCTAGGGAAGCCCTCAGTAAAATTGCAGCAGATTCAAACCACCACCAGAAGTGTGTTTGTGTGCAGGGTCGTTCCGTCATCGCCAAATCCTAGGTCCCTCCTAAACCTTCAGCCCTTGTTCTCCCTCGGTCTGAGGCTCCCCGAGAGCTGGTCTGCAGCCTTTTACCATTTTGTTTTTATGAATCTGTTAAATAAAGCATACTTTTATTAGTTTATATGGGAAATATTATATGTTGTTCCATACATCTATACTATGTGGCTGTCAAAGTGACCACGTGCAACGGGGAGACGATCAGCTTTTCTCTTAGTTGATCTCTGATGAGCTGTGGGAGTCCGAAAGTTGGGAAATGGAAAACTGCCCCTTGTGGCGGGAGTGATAGCCCAGCTGGTAGGCTTTGCCTTGCACGCAGCAGGCCCGTGCTGGCCCGGGTTTGATCCCTGGCATCCCATAGCGGTCCCCCCGAGCACCGCCAGGGAAATTCCTGAGTGCAGAGTCAGGGGAGAAACCCCTGCGCATTGCCGGGTTATCCAAAAAGAAAAAAAAAAAAAAAAAAAAAAAAAGGCTGCACGCATGATGGAGGTTCCTCTGACTTCTTACGTAGGCTCTATCCGGATGGCGGGCCAGCACTAGAATCCACCTTTCCTCCTGGATGCCTTATGATCAGTTCAGCACAGGGAGAGCCAGTAGCAGCTCTGCCCCGTGTGTATCAGCATTGCACGTTGTTTACTTGGGTTTGATTACAGGCATTCTGTATTCACCTCCTGAGTGCTGTGTGGAATGCAGAATAAGTGAGTGCAGAACTCCTGAGGTGAACAACAAGAGTAAACTCCTCCTTTTTTTGGGAATGCCCCCTCCTATGAAGCGATCGATATTCAATCCCTGGCACCTGGTATAATCTCCCAAGTAATGCCAGGAATGATCCCTGGGCACAAACAGGGTGAATAGTAAGTCCCAAATACTGTTGGATATGTTCAAAACAAACAAGCAAAACATAGATATCTAGTCTTTAATATGTAAAGTTGAAACACATTTGAATTTAATTTTTTAAGGTGTCAGGTCCTTATTTTGCGCATATGATCAAGGTGTTCATTGACCAACTTGAATGATGATGTAAAGTTGAAGGATTCAAGGATGTTTTTGTTATGATTCAATGATTTTTTCTGTATTTTGAATGTTTTTCTTATTTTTTGTTCTTCCTGAACTGCTGTGTTTGATCCCTGGTATCCTGAGTATTCTCCCAAGTCCAACCAGGCAGGAGCGAACAAAATATCCTCTTGGAACATTAAGTGAAAAGATCTAAGAAACATAACTTCAGGAACTCAGGAGACCCTTCCATTGACATGCACAGAATAACACACAAAATATATTTATGAGCGAAAGTTAAAATGACACATAGGGAATTCGTCAAACTAAGATGTTAATAGACTAATAGGAGCAGTTTTTATTGCACAAAAAAAACTAAATTGAAATAAGGCAATAACACCAATTCCCCTAAATCTACAGTTAGAAGTTATTACTCCCAAATACAAAAAGTTTTAATATGCACAGAATATCATTAAAACCTATTGTTTTGCTCAACACTATTATAAGCATTATCTGTTCATTCAACAGTCTTCACCAACTTTATAAAGCAATAGATAGGGATATGTTTATATAGAATAGTGGCTTGCATGCATAAAATGGTGTTTGGTCTTAATCTCTTATTGAACCTCATCTTCAATATAAACTCATATGTTTATAGCTGAGTGTCAGACAAACACCACATAAAATCAATGAGAAAAGGTAAACCAAATCTTAGTCTGTAGGATCAGTAAAGCACTGATTTTTTCCAGAAACACTTACCAAAGTTCCAGAAACAACAGCTTGACATCCTAAACTATTACATAGCAAATAGCCTCATAAGGAGACCTGGGAAGTTAACTTCGGGAATAAATGGCATTCACAGCATGTTTGCCTTAAAACATTTTTTGTCTAATCCTTTACTTTTGGATTCCAAGTTACAGTGATGAGCACACTGCCTCTAAAGTTACCTTTAAAGGCACCTTTGGCTCCCTATCATTGGTACCCATTACTGAGAGAGGACCAGGTGCTTGGTTTAATGACTGCAATTCACACAAACAGCAAAGAGGTAAAACAAAAATATATATGAATTGCATGAAAACCACTATACACAAAATGCTGTGTAAACATAGTCACTTTCAGCTATACATATAGAAAAATGAACAAAAGTGGTACCATTCAGAATCTCATGGTCTCATCAGTCAGCAAGGTTTTCCTTCGAAGAGCATCCTCAGGTCACTATTATTTATTACTGACCCTATCCAAGGACTAACACTCTGGCAGGGGCTGCCCATTATCCTAATGTCCCTGTAGTCAGGAATAGTGTCTGTGATCAAGTGGAAGGCCTAGGCTGGGCTAATGTTTAGGTAGGTGAAGTGTGGGATTGTTAGGAAGCCAAAGGAAGTCAATAACTGTAGATCTCGTTGTTGGTGGTATATAACTTTAGTGTATGTTTGGAGATAAAAATTGCCTGGGGGACCAGGTTTGTGAAATCTTGAGGTGGCTTATAGAATTGGAGGACTATCGAACTGTATCAGATCACAAACAGAGAGAGATTTTGTGAGATCTCAGGAAAGCTATTGGGGAAATAAAGGGAGACTACAAGACAAATAACAGGTTGTTTGGAGTACTCTGAGTGCTGAGGGCTGCTCTTCCCTACTTCTTAATGAATCTGACTTTATGGCACTAATTAAGTGATCCCAAATCTCATATAAGAATCTGAAATACGCCTTCACTCACAATGAAATGCCAGTGGCCACCCAGGGGCATACTGGGGGTAGTAGAATGATTCAAAGACAAAGTAGAGAAAAAGTACAATATATATGACTCTGGCCTTGCTTGAGAAGTCTTGGTCTTGGTTTCGGTCTTTTTAACCTCTCCAGGACTGATCCCTGAGCACAGAACTAGGAGAACTAGGAAAAACCTGGGTACCACTGGGTATAGCTTCAAAACAAACAAACAGTAACAACTAGAAAATGAAGACAAATATAATTGTCATAAAATTCTCAGTGCAAATCAATAGATCCTACTATCCTCCTTGTCCCAACACTATTTTTTAATTTCTATTAATTTATGCTCATTTTTTATTACTGAATAACTTTATGGCATTGGGTTTTATCCATTCTTATTATTGTTACTTAAGATGTATTGTTTGCATTCTAGCCCCTGGTCTTCCCATCTACCTAACAGATCTTCAGCACTACCTGACTTACCTCTCTGCTTCAGCAGGTGCTCTGTGGAATTTCATGCTATTTCAAGTGCTAACCAGTCATAATTAGTGCATTCTATCTCCCCCTTTGCTTTCAGTAAATTCACCCTGAAAAAGAAAATTTTCTTACTATCCACATTCTTTACCTTAATCATCCAAAACCATTCTATAAATATAGTATGAAAATAAACTATATCTCTGTAAAAAAATTTAAAAAATTAGAACATAATGCTCATGAAAAGGTTTTTTGTTTGTCATAAATATTCTCACTCGGCATTTCTGAAGTTCCTTAGATAATCATAGATTTTTTCCATGTATATAGTTTGTGTTATTATTAATTTTCATTTCACATTCAATATGTTTTCATCATTATATTTCCTACATAATTATTTTACGCAATATATTGATTTATTTATATTATAAAGTTCGATTACAGATAATCCATGAGAGAATTTGTCATCACAAAAATTATATTGAAAATGTTTTCTTTAGTAACTTACAAGTTGTTATATATCAATTATTTATAATAATTTTTCTTTATTTTTATCAACAATCTTGATTCATTTTACAGAAAGTAATATGCTATCAAATTCTAAATGCAAACAAGTTTCTCTCTTTATATTATAAATTTTAACAGTAGTTATTGCAAAATCACTAGCTTACTTTCAGCAAATAACTTCAGTATGAGTTTAAGGACACCTATAGACACCTTTTTAGGTATTAACAAACACCAACGCTATATTTATGTAGAGAGGGAGGCATATAGAATTACATTTACAGCACTTTATCTGTTATACATATTTATACATATATATACACTATATATTATATATATTATATAGTGTGTGTAACTTGTGGATGCTTACTTTAGTATTGTTTACTTTTGAAGACAGAGGAAAATAATTGAATAGATGTACCAGTAGTTCAGGGTCCAATATCCAAAAGGTTGATAGCATGTTATATATTCAGGAGGACTGTATTTTGTTTTCAATACCACATTGTCTCCCTGAGCACCCTTAGTGAATCAACACAAAGCCAGTGTACCCTGAGAACTCCTGTGTGAACCTAAAACATAAAAGAAGGCAAACCAAATGTCTTGTACAAGACTAACTCTTTTGATCTCTGGCAAACCATATAGACCTCCGAATCTTCCAGGGTAATTTCTAAGCACAGAGTCAGGAATTTAACCCTGAGAAAACCAAGTGTGTCACAAAGACCAAGAAAATTTTAAAAACTATACAGCAAATGTGCAAGAATATAATGATTAAATCTATGAGGAGAGATCAACATAGGTTGAAAGTGATCAAGATAGCTGCTATGTTAGATACCTGGTAAAGAAAGATATCAATAGGTAATAATTGCAGAATTAATTCACTATCCTACCAAACACCACTGTTAAAAGTATCTTCTAGTATAATTGTTCTAAGTTAGAACCATGTTGAAATGTTTAAGAAATTTAAAAGAGTTTTATTAAAGCATAGTGAAATAGAAATGTGAAAAAAGAGATTATTTTTAAATTCTTTTAGGCCAAAACTGCCTTGTATTTTAAGTAAAATCATTCACATTGTAAGAAGGAAAAGGTAGAGATACTATACAAAAAATAACTGTAGAAGAATATACATGACTACAACAGTAAAAAGTAGAAAGTTTCTTTCATTTTAGGATTAGTATTAATCAAAGATAATTGTATTTGTGAATTTTAATTTCAAGAAATAATTATAGTAAGAAAATAACATTTTCATGGAACATAATTTTGTATATTATATAATCTTTCATTAAAACTCAATTACTTTATCAACCCTAAGATAATTGCTATTCTATATTTTTTTCTCACAAAAGAATCGTATAAACATGATTTTAATCATTTTGTAGCATTTCAATACTCTATCAGATTTTTCTTACTGTTATTGAGGGTAGGCAGATTAATGCTACCATAAAGATGCTCAATGTAAAACCTGAATCCTTTGAAGATGTTACATCATTTACAGCAGGGAACTAGAGTGTAACCAAAATTAAAATTAGTAAATCTTCTTTTTTAAAATAGGTATACTAACCTAAAAGGATACTGGAAAGAATTTAATCACATGAAGTCTTAAGAAAAAGGAAGAGAAAGAGGTAGAAAGTGTTGATTATGTCAGAGTAATGTGGAAGGAATATTACATGAACTTGACAAACATGGTTGGTTACCAGGTTGGAGGGAAAAGAGATACAGACTAGGAGGTTAGTTGCTACATCTGACAAATTACCTTCTATGTAACAAATTGAAGAAAACTAAAACGCTATCTACATGGCCATGAACTAACCCAGTTTAATTCATGTAACACTAAAATTATTAAGAAAAGATTTGATCCATATTATCTCTAGAATGGAACATAGTCCAACTCTCACTGTTTTTTAGCATAATAAAACTGAGTGGACTTCTGACACAAAAATAATGAATGTGTGCTGTTTTAAACAACAAACTGTGAGTGATTGGTTAAAAAGTGTTCAGTATTCATTTCAGTGTTCAGTATTCATTTCTGTTGCAGTTACTTTTGGCCTGAATGTTATTTATAGAAATGACAATGTAATCTTTAAAACCAACAGGTTCACATTTTACTTGTATTTGCTTGCCATATTTTTACTTTACAACATTTTTCTGTGATGAACTAAAAAAAAATGTATTTCCTGAATAATATGGTGGATAACTGTCATCTAAAATATTGTACATTCTTACTTATACTTTGCTGATTTTTGTTTATCTATTACAAACTATTATTTGGCTGCGTGCTTAAATTCATATGATTTTCATATAGTATCAATGTAAAAATTGCTTTCTTTTTTATGCTATATCTCTTCTTTCTAGAAGAGATTTTTGTCTCCTCTAGAGATAAAGAAGCATTTTATCTTTGAATGTTTACAATTTTAGTAGACATGTCCAAATATTTATTTGATTTTAGGTTATTTTATTTTTCATTCTTTTTTATATTGTAAGCATAAGAATGTATGAATATATGAAAAGCTCAGGTATTTTTCAGTTTAAATGTCTATCACCCCCTATGCTATTCTCTTACTTTAGAATACCTATTAGGTATTGCAGCTATATTAAAGGTCTTGTGATAAAATTAGCCTTATCCATCTGAATCAAAATAAAATAGTATAATATAACAATTCTAATGTGATTTTAAAATAAAATCATATAGGAGATTGCTGATTAAACATGCCACAATTATAAATATGTGATCGTTTATTTTAGAAATTGCAATTTTAAAGGGACATATTTTTAATTCTCTGTCAGATATGATCCAAAAACTTTGTTCAGCAAGTTATAAATTCGCAGTTAACTGTTGTTTGATTTTAAAACATTTAATAGACTTTAACCTAGTTTTGGCAAATGATGTTGATCTTGGGCTATAAAGACACTGAATTTTCCAAATACAAGTATTATTTGTGGGGAGGCACATAACATTTCTTTTCAAATATTTATATTTCATATATTTAGTAAATGCATTTTACTCAATTAAAGACAAAATAACTTTCAGAAAGCAGAGTATAAAATATTTCAGCAATTTTAAAGTCAGTATGTTCTTAAAAAACTGACAACACATTTCCCAAACAAGAAAAAATGATATTAAATTTGTGCACCTTTTTAAGAATTAGACAAAAAGTAAATAGGTGATGATAAACATGTGGCAAGGTGCCGGTACTTCATACATTTTTACTTAGGCAGCACATCAGGTGGATTCATAAGATGTGAAAACAACGCTTATGTAGGGATTTGAAATTGCCATAACACTTAATAATTAATTGGTGTTGACAAAGAGGTATCAGGAAAATAAAAACAAAAAACAAAAACAGGACAAATAGCTTTTGTTCAACTCCCAGTCCCATTAAATCTTTCAGGCAGAACTTCCTTCTTGAAAAATTTATAAATCCCTTGTTCCCCTTTAAAACAGTAGGTGTCCCTTATATGAGCTATAAGTCTTGCATAATTGGGTGTTCTAGGAAATTTTTCCAAAATTTCTACAACAGTTATAATTTTCCAAGACTCATCTGCCATGAATAGAAAAAAAACTACTGGAACAATTATCCATGAAAACTAAATCATGTAATTTATGCAGTGAAAATAATTTGACTTCAAATACTTGCCTTGTGGGTAATGTTTCTGTATGTGTATGAGCCTGTGTGTTGATTTTGGGGTAAACCTGTTTTGCATTTTCATTTATTCTAGAAAATAAAGGTATAAGGTAATTTCTATTAATGTTAAACTTGTTTATTTATGCTAATGTATTCATAGTAGTACTGGAAATCATGCATGGATTATCACTTCACTTGTATTACTTGTTTACCCATTCATTAATTTGCTCGAGCAGGACCAGTAATATCTCCATACATCTTGTCACATGCTAGTGCAGCACAAGGGCATCTGCTCGCTCCAGGAACATGAAGAGCCTCAAACCATTCCTTCAGGTTTGGGGAATGAGGTCTATAATTATTACTCATTTTCCATAAGAATATGACACAGGTAGCCTGCCAGACTCTGCCGTGCAGGTATGCATGGATTATAGTACAGCAAAATGATTCAAATTATTTAATGAAGAAGAGTAACAAAATTAACAATCTAAGTGGAAGATTTTAATTATGGAATGATAGTAACAAGATACATAGCTTACAAAGTACACATACTTGTCATGTATCTGGTTTTATTTCTTGCAGTTTTCAGTTAGGTCAATTGTGGACTGAAAAATCCTATAGTCTATTAATATACTAAAAACAAAGAAAGAATGAAAGAGAGAAAAATACAATTACAGTAACTCATTATATTGTTATCCTCATTCTACAGTCCTTATTGCTGTTACTATGCCTAATTTATAAGTTCAATTTTCACATAAATACATAAATTGGTGTGTATACAAACAAGTATATATTTACATATATATTTGCATATATTATATCATATAGAGTTCAATGTTATCTGAAATTTAATACATACATGTAACATGTACATATATAGTATAGAATTCACATATATAGATATATCATAGCATATAGAGCTCATAACTACTGAAATTTTAGGCATTCACTGAAGTTGTTGGACTGTATCTTCTTCATATAACAGAGACAACTAATCTGTTTTGCAAAGCTTTTTTTATAAAACATAATCGAAATTCTAGCCAAAAAGGAAATAATAATTTAAGGCAACCTCTTTTACAGTTATCTATATGTAATTTTAAATTTTAGTTTCAGAGTTTAAAACAAAATTGCAAAGTTTTATACACTTAATAGCATATTAAAATATTTCATTTAAAGTGTTGTTAAAATTTTTAAAGATATGAATGATTAAGAAAAATGTGTAGCTAAAGAAATGAACATTTAGACAACGAAGTAAAATTTGAATATGAAAGTGCTATAGAACCTCATAAAATATATGCTTAAGTTTAAGTATCCAGTTTATAGAGGTCAGAGGTCTGGTTGCATGAGCAGATTTCTTAGTCCCAAAGATTGTCTATGGTTCCCTAAGCATAACCAGGTGTGACCTCTGGAGTGAAGAACCAGGATTAAGCCCTGAGAGCCACTGGGTTTATTTTCCAAAACTAAAACAAAAATAATAAGTAATTTTTAAGTTTTAATTTAATAGCTCAAATAAATAGAAAAAACAAGGAAATAGAAATATATTCCATGCTCAATTATTGAAAGAATTGACATGGTCAAAATGATCCTCCTATTCAAAGCATTTGATAGGATTTCTGAAAAGTCCAATAACATGTTCAAGGACACTGAACAAACATTACTATAACCTGTGCCATGCCACTCGAATATCAATAATCCAAAGCAATTTGAGAAAAGAACATACATAAATGATAGGAATCAACAAATGTCAATCTTTATATTGTAAAACAATAGTAATAAAAATGTTATATTTGACAGAAGAAAGATCTCAGATCAATTGTGTGGAATTGAAGATTTAGAAGTAACCCATAATATAAAAAAATTAAATCAGCGAAGCCCGCAATATGAAAAAAAAGGAAAGTTCTCAACAAACATGTTTGGGAAACATGAATGTATGCCATGAAAAACAGTACAAAAATTATACAAGAAAAAAATAGTGAATATTATCATGGGCATGGAAATAAACTACAATGAAATATCACCTCAAACAAATGACAAAAATGTACTAAAAATGAAAAAAATCAAGTACTGGAAGAGCTATGATTTAAAAGAAGTTGTATATACTTTTTGATTAACAATTGATTTCCCTCAAGAAAACAATGTAGAGATTTCTAGGATAATTACAATAGAATTTTATGTTTAAGTAAGATTAGAGAGATTAAAGGATTCTGGGTAATAATAAAAGATAAAAAAGTAAAATATAAGACCAAAAAAAAGCACGTTAGTATTATAGTATAATGAAGTGACAATGAAAAAGACATCAGTAGGTATTTTTAAAAAACACAATTGTAAATATTGTCTCTCAATTACTGATATAATTTGGTTGCACCAAACTATATATCATTTGGTTATATATCATATGGTAAATTTGGTTGCACCTAATGTGACATTTTTAATATTTTTTTTGTTTTAATTTAATTCTTTACTATGAATTTTATATTTATCAGGATTTGTTTCGAAAATTTAAAGTTATCCTCAGAAGTTGCTTACAATATGATTGAAAATAGAAAATCATTTTATAACATACACTGCTATATTGAAACAATATGTTCAAACTATGTGTTATAAAATAGTGTCATTTGGACTGATTGATTAAACTCTTTCAAATTATATTAGATTCAAACACTTATCTTTGTGTATGTTGTTTCTCATATAATCAATTACATTTGTGAATTATTATTTGCATACCTAAAAGTATTCCTTTTAGAAATGATACAACCACTGAATACTTGTCAATATTTATATAATATTATTTTTAAATAAATTATGAGGTTAAACTAATGAGCACATTTCATGGGCAGAAAATATAATCACGGCTTTTTACATCTCCATAACTACTTCATATAACTGGAAACTGTATTTTTGGTTTAGATTCCAAATTCATTATAGTCTTGAACTAAATGAGAATACACCCTTGCTAAAGTGTTGGTAAGATTTTATTGTACTTTATTTTATTTCTGTTTCTTTTGATTTTGGGACTAATATAGATAAAAAACATTTTTATTAATCAAAGGATCTTACAATAAATATTGCATATTTCATGCATAAAGAAAATTTCTTTAAAGCAACCCTAATAATGAAGCCTCATACAAAAAAAAATAAAAGCAATAAGCTTCCTTCTTAAAAGAGAAAATATAATGTAGCTTTAGTCCAATGGCAGTTTAAATAACTAGAATCTTTAGAAAACCTGGTACAAAATATATGAACAACTTGTAATTACATAAAGGTTAAGAACCTTCAAATATTACTTTGCTTGGGAATTCCATGGTATTTCCAGGGTAATTATTTTCAGGCTTGGATACTAAGATAAACATGATATTCATTCATTTATTCAGTCTTATCAAATTCTGAGGAAAATTTTATATAACATTAACTAGAATTGGCATTTAGATATAATAAACTAGTTTTTATCACAATGTCAAAATATGATGCCTTATATAATAAACTTTTAAAAAAGCAAATCCATATTTTTACCTATAGATTTAATTGCCATACATAAATAATCCCTTTGATTTTGTAATACCCAGCTGTGTCATAGCATATATAACTGTAATCTCTTCTTGATGATAAATTGTGGTAAAATTTTAATTTGGAATCAAATACTGAAGATATTTATTTGGGTGATAAGCTTAATAATTAAGACATTGGACTATGTTTTGAAAGTCATTAAGTTGTTTATCTTAAACAATCATGTTATGTCCAATCAACACTTAAATAAGTTCAAAACAATCTTTATTCTCATCAAATTCCAAAGATATTTATTAGTTTTAAATCCTGTTTTGGGATCTTTTTTAGGCACTTCCATAAAAATACCCTTTATTATTTTTAAGGTAGGTCATCAATAAAAAAATGTATGAACAGTAACACATCAAAGTGGTTCAATGAAGAGCAATAATTGCTAAGATAAACTTAATTCACTCCAGACCCACAGCTGCACCACTCGACCCCATGTGGAAGCAGCCCATGGAGTTCCAGAGGGTGGTAAATGGCTCAGCCCCTGGCTGAGTCCAACATAGCTCCAAGAGTTTGCAGGGGGCCACGCTGACTAGACTTGGAGGAAATTTGGGATCCTCCTCCCATTCCTCCACCTCTCTGTCGGCGGGCGTGGCTATGAGTTCCCAGCCACCACAGCCAGCAACTCCCGAAGACAATCCAGACCCACAGCTGCACCAGCAGTCTTAGATAATACTGGAAGTTAGGACCAGTTCCTTCCCCAGAATCTTTCACATTTATACACTGTATACAGTTCTAGGCATGTTCTAGCCATGACCTGTCATCCCAGTGAACATAGCAAGAAGCCAGAGGAACCCAACACTATGAAGTCAGTCTTTTCTCAACATCGTGACTCCACAACTCCTCAGAGGTCCACCCAAGAGAAAAAACTGATCTCTCCCCGTTGAGGTTCATCAGTAAATGCACGAGATGAGAGCCTACTACTGAGAGTGTGCCACCACATGACAGAGTCTTGCAAGCTACCCATATTGTGTTTGATATGCCAAAAATCAGTCACAATTATAGACCTCATTCCCATGACCTGAAGGAATGGTTTGAGACTCTTCATGGTCCTGGAGCTAGCAGATACCCTTGGACTACAATTGCTTGTGTCAGGACATAAGGAGATGTTACTGGTGCCCACTCAAGCAAATTGATGAACAACGGAAGACAAGTAATACAAGTGATACTTATTTATTTTAGAGATAGTAAAACAGAAACTTATCTTTTAGCTAAAATTTCTGGAAGTTTTCTGGAAAATTCCAGTTTCTGCAACATTGGAGCACCATTTAGAACTATATCAAAAGAAGGCAGTAAATATTTATAATTTTATTGCTACTAATGTTAAACTTAGGGAAATTCCTAGGTAAAGAACCAGTATCTCATAATTTACGACGCCCTTTGTGTCCTATTGAGAATTAATGAGACTTCAGTTGTGAAGATTGTGCCAACTTACTCAATGAGATTGTGAACAAGTTCTGTGCCTCAAAACCAGTGTTAAATCAATCTGGGGGCTGAGAAGAAAAGAGAGTTGTCTAAAATCACAAGAAACATAGCTTAGTTTAGGTCTCTTGTCCTTTTGGATTGATGTTTCCTTTGGGGTCTTCATCGTTATAAATTTCCTCTGCTCTCTTCAACACCTGCATGATTATGTCTTCTGATATAGAACAAATAACCTAAAGTTCATTGAATTCCAGGAGAAATAAGATATTTTGGCAGTGTGACCACCATTCATAAATAGTAACTCTGGTGGCCTGTTCTTTCCATAATCTGGTGAATTACCATTCTCCAATTTTACTCAAATCCCATTCAGACTGTGATCAGTTTCCACTGGAAGCCAAAATCATCTCATTACAAGGTGATCACTAACTAAACTTAGAATATTTCATCCGATGTGTTTCCAAAGAAATGCAACTTGTTTCAATTTTCTTAGACACAACAAAGCAAGACTCTTGGCAGCTAAGATTGTGTTAAGGATTAACTCACTAAAAAGGACAGAATGAAAGGCTGTTCACATCATTAACTGAGTACTTTTGCTTGGGAGTATTGTTTGAACAAGTATCCAGAGTAATAAGTTTTGATCTTTGGAAACTGAATCGAACAAAGACTCGTGGATCAGATGCCAAGACAGATCCTCTACTACTAGCGTGAGGCCTGTGAACATGATCTTTGGTTGTATGACGCTTCCTTCCTTTGATACAGCTCTAATGTCTCATAGGCAGATGGTGTGTTCATCTGAGGCATTAAGGGCACACTAGGATCTGGGTTTCAAGTAAGTGCATATCATTCCTTCTAATGTCTCGAGATCAAATCTGACTTGCACTAACAGAAAGGGATTGATTCCAAAGGATATTTTGTACAGTTAAATACAAGATCTTCACTGGATGCAGTTTTTGTTATAATGATGGAAGAATTCTGAGGCATGTTGTTCACCTTGTTTTTTTCCCTTCTTTGTCCTCGGTTTTGATTTCTAATTTTAATTATTACCATGGACTGAGTCAAGGCATTAAAACCTAATGGTTCTCCTTTCATTTTGTTTATTGGGTGAGTATCACAACCAGCCGTATTCACTCATTTCTCTGTGCTCAGGATTATTCTGGAAGTATCGGGACCATTTGGAATGCTGGTAGTGAACCTGAGTTGGTCACTTGCAAGGCAAATGCCCAACCTTCTGTACTGGCAACCCAGCCCCAAATTCTACTGTTTTGTTGTCATTTGTGAAGCATCAAACTGTGCATCTTCATCAGGGAGCTGCACACTGGCTATCACAATATGGCTTTGTTCACCTGATGTGTGGGTTTTGCTTCCAGTCTGGTTACAATTGTAAATTGCCGTGCTGAAAGCCTGCACTATTCCAGAGTTTGCATCATCACCATAATGCAATAGTGATGCATTAATGACTAATTTCTGATCTTATTCACCATATCACAAAGAAAATAAAGGTATTTTACTTCTATGTTTTGTACTACTAATTGGTCACACATTCTTCAACTGTGTCATCAAAGGCTGCTTCCTATTAGGCATATTGCCAGGCAAGTCATGGGTATCCTGGGTGAAAAATTTCAGGATGGCATCTTTGGCTTTGTGTGTTTATAGATGTAACTGTATACACACAAAACTCAAGATGTTCACACACACACTCACATATATATATATATATATATATATATATATTTATACATAGATGTATGTATTTTGTACAATATATAAAGATATCTATGATTATTTTCATATTTTTTATTTTAAATAAATTTACACATTTAATCACTGGTGTACATATGTCAATATACTAATCTTTCCTGTTACAATTTTAGTGCTTTTATTTTAATGACAGCTTTTTTTCAAAACAAGATAATCTTTCTTTATGGATGTGTTCTCCCTATATAAATGTGAATATATGTGTATGTGTTTAGTTGTTCTTCGATATAAGTGTTCTTTAAATGTGAAATACTTGACTATCAGATGAAAGAGAAGGGAGTCCTTGAAAATTTCTCTGAGAACTAGTTTATAACCCAAGAGCAGAACTATGCAAAACACTCACATAAGACCTATGTGAAATTTTGCAGCTTTTACGTTGTTATTTCTTTTAAAAATTCTCATCCAATCTTACTGTGATTCCAGACAATGGTTACAATTTGAGATTTTCTACCAACATACTGCTGTCAAATAGAAATTTCTGATCTTATTGACTAAGATAATTTGAATACATTCCTTAACGCTTGCGATTTTTAAAAAAAAGAGTAGGAAAATCCAATTAATTTAATTGAAATTCTTTTTTTTTTGAAATCTTAAAGAGTCATAAGACTACAATACATCCACAGTGAAAAGATGCTTTTATACACACAAGGACGGCTCTAAGAAAACTCAGATAGTAGTGCATTTGGCAAATATATAAAGAAAATGAAATGCTCATAGTGTGCTGATGAAAATGTAAAACAGTGCAGAAAAGTGCTGACATTTGGAAAACATTTGGAAGTCCCTGAAATGGTAAAATCCCAAGTTACTCTAAGAATCATCAACTCTACTTGTAGACATTCAGAAGAAATTAAAACACACACTTACAGGAAAGAAATGCTTATTAATATTCTGGTAGCCTTATAATAATTACTAAGTGTAGAAAACAATTTATCATTGGCTGACATAAAAATAAATGTTACATTAACACAATAATTGGTAATGAAAAGGGATGCAACCAGTTGGAAGAATCTTGACAACACTCTCGCTTAAGGAAACAAGAAGCAGAGGACTATATATTATATTTTAAAATCCCATTTGGAATGTTTAGGCTAGATAAATAGGTGATTAGATTAGTAATGACTTAATTCAGGAAGGCTAGAGGATGTAAGAGTAAAGGATTACAGGGATGCACTTTTTAGGCTAATTAAATCTATTTCTAATGATGGATACATGTCGGGAAGGCCGCCAGGGTCCCCTAACAGTGTCAGGACAGAAGTTCTCTTCTACCTCAGAGGATGTCGGAGAACAGATGAAAACTCAAGAGTCCGGTGCAGTTCCAAAAATGGCTTTTAATAGTACAAAAGCTCTTCCACAGTACTCCAATATAATGAACAAACTTTAGCTGTGGTCCGAACTTAGACCATACAAAAGAGCCTAAGTCTCCCACCAAAGAGAGAGGATCTCACCCGAGCTGAGTCCTACCCAGAAGAAGGAGCAAAAGACCAAAGAGCAAAAAGCCAAAAGCAAAAGGCGAGGAGCCAAAAGCCACAAGCTAAAAGGCCCAAAGGTCAAAAGGGTGAAGGGGCCTCAAGTCAGCCCCTTATATACACCAAACGTAATCCAATCGTAATGCAATGTTTATGAAGAATGAACTAGTTCCTGAGGCCCCATTCACTCTCAATGGAACAAATATCTCTGAATGCAGCAGTTATGTGTACCTAGGTCGAGAAATTAACATGATGAACCACCTAAACCCTGAGCTGCGCAGGAGGAAGACAGCGGCATGGAATGCCTTCAAGAGCATCGAAGAAATAGCTAAAGGACAAAGAACCTCCGGCTCCGGGCACATTATCGACTCCACCGTTCTCCTGCATTAACATGTGCCTCAGAGACCTGGGCCCTACGAAAGCAGGATGAGAATGCTATTCGGGTCTCCCAGAGAGGAATCGAAAGAGCTATGCTTGAATATATCATGCCTCACTCAAGTGAGAGAAGGAATCCGGAGTTCTGACCTCCGCTGCTATTCCAGAATCAGGGACGCTGTTTCGAAAATCAGATGGGCTGGACATGTAATGTGATTTGGAGACAACCGCTGGACTAGAGCCATTAGGTGACTGGATCCCATGGATGTCAAAAGATCACATGGCCACCCACCTACAAGATGGTCAGACTTCCTTGTCAAGACCCCTGAAGGAACGGTTTGAGGCTCTTCATATTCCTGAATCAACCAGATGCCATTGGGCTACATTGGCACGTGATAGGGTCCAATGGAAATGTTACTGGCGCCCACTCGAGCAAATCCATGAATAACGGGATTCAAGTGATTCAAGTGAATCCAATCGGGGGTCATGTCAACTCTGTTTAAAACTCTAAACAGAGTGTAGTGCCACACCCTATTGCAAATATAAACAAAGGTTATGCCAAGGTCTAATCCTTTCTACCAAGATTATCTCTTATGGAAAACACTGAGAGAGAGAGAGAGGGGGCTGATATAAAGTATCACTTGTCACTTGATCACTTGAATCCCGTTACTCATCGATTTGCTCGAGCGGGCGCCAGTAACATTTCCATTGGACCCTATCACGTGCCAATGTAGCCCAATGGCATCTGGTTGATTCAGGAATATGAAGAGCCTCAAACCGTTCCTTCAGGGTCTTAACAAGGAAGTCTGACCATCTTGTAGGTGGGCGGCCACGTGATCTTTTGACATCCCGTGGGATCCAGTCGGTAATGGCTCTAGTCCAGCGGTTGTCTCCAAATGGCATTACATGTCCAGCCCATCTGATTTTCGATGCCTTGGCAAACGAGACAGCGTCCCTGATTCTGGAATAGCGACGGAGGTCAGAACTCCGGATTCCTTCTCTCACTTGAGTGAGACGTGATATTCCAAGCATAGCTCTTTCGATGCCTCTCTGGGAGACCCGAATAGCATTCTCATCCTGCTTTCGTAGGGCCCAGGTCTCTGAGGCATATGTTAATGCAGGGGAGAACGGTGGAGTCGAAGAGATGTGCCCGGAGCCGGAGGTTCTTTGTCCTTTTTTAGCTATTTCTTCGATGCCTTTGAAGGCATTCCATGCCACTCTCTTCCTCCTGCGCAGCTCAGGTTTTAGGTCGTTCATCATGTTGACTTTTCGACCTAGGTACACATAACTGCTGCATTCAGAGATGTTTGTTCCATTGAGAGTGAATGGGGCCTCTGGAACTAGTTCATTTCTCATGAACATAGTTTTCTTCAGATTCAGCTGTAGACCTACCTTTCCACATTCTCGGTCAAAGTCAGCCAGCATTTGTGCCGCTTGGCTAATGTTTGGTGTTATTAAAGTAATACATCTTAACTTCATGAGCTTCATGTAATCTAGATGGTACCCACAAGGTCCTTCTTATTATTATCTGCACCAGGGTGATTCTGAGTATCTTGATCTCCTGTATTGAAAGGGTCACACTCGCCTGCTTAGAGCAAACTAGTATGATCCTTCCTATAGTCTTCGTATAGTCTCAATGTAGCCAGGTTGGTTGTCTCCTGGTAAATTCTAACTGTCCCACGCTTGGGTGCAGTGGATATAAAGAGGAGCTGTGCCCAATCTAGAAAACATAGAAGTCTTAGTAGATGTATAAGTCAGAAGTTATTCAATTAAGGTGACTTCTGTAAGTGCCACACCCTCTAGCAGTGTTTACGTAGAAGAGAGGTCTCATTAGAATGAACCTTGACTTAAATAGATTAAGCTGGGAGTGGGCAAAACAACAAAACTCCCAGAATAGCTAAAACTGTCCTCCAACAATTCTCCTTTTTGTTTACAAAAATATAAAAATACAAGTATTCTAAATAATACATAAAGACGAGTGATACAGAAAAGGAACAATTCCAATTACAAGGTAATATCATATGTTGTCCCAATGTCTGAATTCATTTTGAACCCAGAGTAAAGTTCATAGTAAAATGTCTCTGGCTGTTTGGTCATAACTGACTAGAGCCTGTATTGTCCCTAAATTAGTGTGAGTCAATTTCTCATGAAGTCACAACTCTGAACAAGGTCCGAAGAACTGAAGAACTGATTCTGGAACAGCAGCATCAGTGAAGACAGGAATTAGTCTCAAGAGAGCAATCATCAGGTACTCGATGCATTATCAGGAACATTGGATCAGGTTTCAGGAGCACTGGAACAAACTTCTCAAGCACTGGACTAGGTCTCTGGAACAGCGGTACAGGCATTTCGCAAGGCATCTTCAGCAAGGGAACACTGGCACCGGTAACCATACTTATAACTTAATTTTAGGTGAGACAGAAACACTTTTCATCATTAGTCACAAATAGAGATCATGAGGGGCTTGGCAGGAATCCAAGTCTGGTATGGAAAGAAGAACATAAAGAAGCTCCAATGCAGGTAGAGCAGTGAGATAAGTATGAGAACTGATGAATCAAAATTGAGGAGTCTAACAAGTCAGTGAAGAAGCTGATGAATCCAATTGAGAAGGCAGTAGTTTAGACATAACATATACACAACATTATTCACAGTGGCCACCACACACGCATGCACACACACAAGTTGGATCGATCAGTATATTACAGCTATACATATGACCCATCTAGGGTGATAAATGCTAATGAATCAAGTGCTTCATGAATATAAAGCCGGCAAATATGATGGTGAAAAAATGTCCGTTCCTGTAGAGGGAATCTGTAGTAGCCAAGTTCTCTTCCTGTAAATTTTTTTTAATCTATAAACAAGAAATATTAGAAAACTCAATAATTGTTAAACTGTTTTGACATAGAATGCTATTTCCAGAGTTCAGCTTTTTCCACCCCCTTTTTTAAGGAATAGTTTATCTTCAGTCATCACATCAATAGGCTGCAAGGCAAGATTATTATTATAAGTGAACTAAGTGTAAATGGTTTTAACAGTAGTTTTGCGATGTCTTTCTGCAACTTATTTCGGAAGAATTTAGGCATTTCCTGAATCTTGGAGAACTCGAGTTTTAACAAGACGTAGTGGGACCCAAAGTTTCTTGGCAGGGTTGCCATCCATTGAAACATAGGGCATATCCTTTTCCTCGAATGAGGAGGTTACCTGTTACCCATTTATCATCAATTTTCACCCAGATAGGTGAATTGATTGGTTTCTGAGCCTGTATATCTTCTGAAAATGTCTTTCAGCAGCGGTGTACATCTCGCCCTGAGGTAAATCAAAGAAATTTAAGGTGAATAATGTTAAAGATAAAGAGTCCATTGGAGGCATACTTGTTTTTCGTTGCTTCAATAACTGAGTTTTAAGTGTTCTGTGAGCACGTTTGAAATTCCTTGTCCTTGTGGATCATATGGAATTCCTGTAATATGTTTGATTTGCCACTCTTCACAAAATGATTTGAAGGTTTTGCTGGTGTAAGCAGGGCCATTATCTGTTTTTATGGTATGGGAAATACCCATGACAGAGAAGCACTGAAGTAAAAAGGAGCAAACAGATTTGGCTCTTTCAGAAGTCATTGGAACAGCCCATATGAACCGAGAATACGTATCAATGACCACATGAAGGAAAGGTTTGTTTGGGAATAAATTAGTATGTGTTACGTCCGTCTGCCACAATTGGTTTGTCGTAAAAACTCGAGGATTAGCTCCACCTACATGAGATGTAAAATGTAAGGGAGCACAGACAGGACAATTATGGACAATTTGTTTAGCTTGTCTCCCTAGGGATACCATGATGTACATGAAGGCGGCGAGCATTTGTATGCATAGTTTGGTGCTCTTCCTCAGCTGATTTGAATACAGGTGATGCCAAGAGATCTGCTGCTGCATTTCCTCGAACCATCGGCCCGGGTTGCCAGAGTGTGACCAGATATGTGAAATATATATATAGGGAATGTTCTTTTTTGGAGGATTTCTTGCAGTGTCTTGAGTAGCTCCTGAATTATGGGATTATGGGCATTTAATGAAGCAGTGACGATTCCAAGAAATAAACCAACTACATATGCCAAATCACTCACCACATTACATGGACCAGATATATGGGATAGTAAATGTATCAGGGTTGCAAGTTCCACTTGCTGAGCAGATTTATAATTTGTGTGCACTGTTGTGGTCACTGAAGGACCAATAATTCCTCCCTTTCCTGATGAGGAGCCATCAATATAGTATACTGGAGCATCAGGAATAGGTAAGGAATGGACAATGGTGGAAATTACAAAAAGGTGTCCTTTTCAGAAATTCCCAGGTTTTTCAAGCTGAGTATCTTGTTCTCATACTGAAAGGGTCATACCCGCCTGCTTAGAGAAAACTAGTATGATCCTTCCTATAGTCTTCCTTTCGCTCTCAGCATAGCCAGGGTGGTAGTCTCCTGGTAAATTCTAACTGTCCCACGTTGGGTGCAGGGGTATAAAGAGGATCTGTGCCCAATCTAGAAAACATAGAAGTCTTAGTAGATGTATAAGTCAGAAGTTATTCAATCAAGGTGACTTCTGTAAGTGCCACACCCTCTAGCAGTGTTTACATAGAAGAGAGGTCTCATTAGAATGAAACTTGACTTAAATAGATTAAGCTGGGAGTTGGCAAAACAACAAAACTCCCAGAATAGCTAAAACTGTCTTCCAACAGATACACATCTATTAAGTATCAACAGTAGGAACTATGGAAGGCATTTTGTATTACTATTGTGTGTTGGGGAACCACTGGGGTTCCCCAGCAATATCAGGAAATGAGTTTATTTCTTTTTTTAATTTTTTTTTAACATTTTATTATACCACCGTGAGATATATAATTACAATGTTGTTCACGCTTGGGGGTTTTGGTCACACAGTGTTCCAGCACCCCGCCTCCACCAGTGTCCCTCAACCACCACCCATGTCCCCAATTCCCTCCCCTCCCACATCCTGCCTAAATGTCAGGTTCTTTATCTCCTCTCTCTCTCCCTCTCTCTCTCCTCCTTCTCCCACATTGTGGGTTGCACTCACGTACACTTAGAAGTCATCATTTGCATTTTTTGTCTGTATTTAATGCTCAGTTCTATGTTGGTATCAGACCTTTAGACATTTATTCACACATGTTCCCTTCTCTATCTAACCAAACCTCTGACTCCCACTCGCTGTGGTAATTTCCACTTTTGGTAAGATCACCTGGTTTATTTATGTCATGCAAATAAATGCAGTCATTCTATGTCTCTCTCTTTCCTTCTGACTAATTTCACTCAACATGATTCTCTCCTTGTCCATCCATTTATAGGAAAATTTCATAACTTCTTTTTTTCTGACAGCTGCATAGTATTCCATTGTGTAGATGTACCACAGTTTCTTTTATCCAGTCCTCAGTTCTCGGGCATACTGGCTGTTTCCAGGTTCTGACTATTGTGAATAGTGCTGCTATGAAAATAAAAGTGCGGATTGTGTTTCTGCTGTGTGTTTTTGGCTTTCCAATGTATATTCCCAGGAGCGGTATGGCTGGGTCAAAGGGGTGCTCAATTTCTAGTCTTTGGAGGAATGTCCATATTGTTTTCCAGAAAGGTTGTACAAGTCGACATTCCCATCAACAGTGTATGAGAGTCCCCTTTTCCCCACATCCACGCCAGCACTTGTTGCTTTTTACTTTTGGATATGGGCCATTCTCTGTGGTGTGAGGTGATATCTCATTGTTGTTTTGATTTGCATCTCTCTGATGATTAGTGATGATGAGCATTTTTTCATATGCCTTTTGGCCATTCGGATTTCTTCCTTGTCAAAGTTTCTGTTCATCTCTTCTCGCCATTTTCTAATGGGGTTGGCTGTTTTTTTTCTTATAGCTGTACCAGTGCCTGATATATCCTGGATATTAACCCCTTATCAGAATACCCATCTGATAAGGGGTTAATATCCAGGATATATCAGGCACTGGCACATTCAGATAGAATATTCTTTCCCATTCTGAGGACTGTCTTTCTATCTTGGTCACTGTTTCTTTCGAGGTGCAGAAGCTCTTCAGTTTCATGTAGTCCCATATATTTATATTTTCTTCTAGTTGCTTTGTTAATGGTGTTTCACCTTTGAAGATGTCTCAGTACTGAAATAAAAATAGACCTGTGGACCTATGGAATATTGTTGAGTATCCTGACACCCACCCCTCAAAAGATATGATCAGTTAATCTTTGATAAAGGTGCAAAGAGTCCAAATTGGAGTAAGGAAAGCCTCTTTAACAAGTGGTGCTGGGAAAACTGGACAGCTATATGTAAAACAATGAATTTGGACCTGTGTCTAACACCTTGCACAAAAATCAGATCAAAATAGATTAAAGATCTCAATATCAGACCTGATTCCATAAAGTACGTTGAAGAAAATATAGGAAAATCCCTCCACGACATTGAAGCCGAAGAAATGAGTTTATTTCTACCTCTGAGGCCAGTGGGGAATGAATGAAAACTCATAATTCCAGTGTTGTTCCAAAAGGCTTTACTAAATATCAATAGTAGAGCAAGCTCTGCCACTACAACCGAAGATAATAGGATTCCAGACTATCTCTTGGTCAGAATTTCAACCAAGCTCTTGGGCCCCAGGTCTCCCACTCAAGTCAGTCCCTTTCTATATATCCAAAAGTGGTGATTCTTTCTTAGGGTGAGAAGTGCCAATAAAGATCAACAAATAAGCTTTTTAGGTGTAGACATAAGGTGTGCCACACCTGTTTCAGGTCTAAACAAATGGTGATTCCAGTTCCTTCCTCTAAGATAATCTCTTATGTCAAAACAGTGGAGAGAGAGCTGGTATAAAGAAATATATCTTAATAGATTTAAATTCATGAGGAGAGAAACACATCATAAATTCATGGGCTTCATGCAATCTATATGGTACCCACATGTGTTGGAGGACATGTTTAGCTAATCTGGGAGTTTTGTTGTTTTGCTCACTCCCAGCTTAATCTTATTTAAGCCAAGGTTCATTCGAATGAGATCTCTCTTCTATGTAAACACTGCTAGAGGGTGTGGCAGTTACAGAAGTCACCTTGATTGAATAACTTCTGACTTATACATCTACTAAGACTTCTATGTTTTCTAGATTGGGCACAGCTCCTCTTTATACCCACTGCACCCAACGTGGGACAGTTAGAATTTACCAGGAGACTACCACCCTGGCTACGCTGAGACTAAAGGAAGACTATAGGAAGGATCATACTAGTTTGCTCTAAGCAGGCGAGTATGACCCTTTCAGTACATGAGAACAAGATACTCAGAATCACCCTGGTGCAGATAATAATAAGGACCTTGTGGGTACCATCTAGATTACATGAAGCTCATGAAGTTAAGATGTATTACTTTATATCAGCCCCTCTCTCTCAGTGTTTTACATAAGAGATAATCTCGGGATTAGTCCTTGGTGTAACCTTTGTTTATACCCGAAATAGGGGTGTGGCACTACACTCTGTTTAGGGTTCTTTGTTGGCATGACAACCTCCTGATTGGATTACTTTGGTGTATATAAGGGGCTAACTTGAGGTCCACATGGACCTTCTTTTTTTTTCTTTTTTGGGTCGCACCTGGCGATGCTCAGGGGTTACTCCTGGCTCTGCACTCAGGAATACTCCTGACTGTGCTCGAGGGACCATATGAGATGCCCGGGATTGAACCCGGGCTGGCACAGGCCGGGCCACGTGCAAGGCAAATGCCCTACCTGTTGGGTTATTTCTCTGGCCCCAATACACAGGGACCTTCTTATATATCATCTGCACCAGGGTGATTCGAGTATTTTGTCCCTCTGTTTACTGAAACAGAGGTCATATTTGCCTGCTTGAGAGCAACCTAGTATGATCACTCCTTTGATCTTAAACTGTAGTTTCAACTTAGCTGGGGGGTGATCTACTGGTAAATTCTTACTGCCCCACGGTGAGATCAGTGGGTATTAAGAGGAATTGTGCCCACTCTAGATAACACTGAAATCTTAACTAGAAATTGTAATAATATTTCAGAAGTTTTTAATTTTAGACTCAAAATAACTCTTGTAACTGCCATACCCCATCAGTGTTTACAAAAATTGAGATCTCATTTGCATGAACCCTGGCTTAAGAACATGTAAGTAGCTTAAACTGTAAGTAGATTAAATAGCAAAAGAACCTAAGCTAGCTAGGCCCTGTCATCCAACATGTGAGGATGAAGTATATAATAAAGATGACTATTTGTGAGATTCTACTAGAGTCTAGACTTCTGTTTTTTTTTTTTTTTTTTTTTTTTTTGCTTTTTGGGTCACACCCTGCGATGCTCAGAGGTTACTCCTGGCTCTGCACTCAGGAATTACTCCTGATGGTGCTCGGGGACCATATGGGATGCCGGGATCGAACCCAGGCGGCACAGGCCGGCCCCCGCAAGGCAAACGCCCTACCAGCTGGGCTATCGCTCCGGCCCCAAGACTTCTGAAAATTCTACAGGAATTGAAAGAGAGTAAAAAATAATTGTATGAGAACAGCCACAGAATAGTAATTTGAAATATACCAATGTAAAAATATTGTATACAAGAATGTACGCTCTGGAGATACTCTGATTAAGTTTTATCTCTATTTAGATATGCTTTAGGTAACATTTTTTCAAGTAATGCATCATGTCTGTGTTTTACAGTTCATTTTATCCACTTCTTTCTTACCCTCCCTCTCTCCACATCGGTCTTCTTTTCTCATCCTTCTTCTCTTTCTCTCTCCTCCACTCCCTTTTTCTGCCTCCAACTAGTGATACTTAAGGCTTAATGACTCATACCCAAGAATCACTTCTTGCATTCTCAGGGCACATTGTGGGGTTCCAAGGATGGAAAAGAATCAGGCCTGTATAAAGCATTATACTTTTAAAAAAATTTTTAGGGGAAGCATGAGTTTAGTCTACCAGAAATTAAGCAGTCCAGTTTCCCCTTTTAGGAAAATATTAAGAGTTTACAATTATGAGTGCACATGTGACTCAGTCTTCTTATATAAAATAAATTATGTCATTGAACACATTGGTCAGTATAAGGATTGATGTGAGTTATCATGTATAAATTTTTAAAAGAAACTTCATTTTTCTGTTTTTATAACCATAAAGAGTATAAATTATCATTGTAGATAAATACAAATTGAATTGTAATTACTTAGAATTTCTGAAGATGTATTGATATATGTATTAATATGCATTTCACATATTACTGAAAATCTTTAAAATCCTATATTTTGTACTGCCTTCACAATAAAATAATATAGATTTTTTAGAAAGCATATATTTCAAGAACAGATTAATAAAAAAAAAAGCATGACTAAATCTGGCAGAAGAGAAGCAGATCTTTCTAAGTTTATATAGTAAATATAGGAACAAGGAACTAACAAATAGTGTGGTACAGAACATAATTTGGCACAGAATATTAAGGAAAAATACATTTATACTTTGAGAAAGTTTTTTTAGAATGTAAAACTTCTTCAAATGCTTCACCTTTTTCAGATAAAATACAAAATCATTTACTATATTACATTTTGATACACTAGTTAATTGGATAAAGTTGAGGACTGCCTTTATTTTAGATAGAAATTAATACCTCCATGTTTTAATTTTGGAGTGGGGGTCGTCTGGTTTGTTGTATGGCTCTGCTGGGGTGGCAGGCCAGGGCTAGAACCCACCATGCCTCCCGGCGCCTCATGAGCGGCTGGGCACAGGGAGAGCAAGTAGCAGCTCTGCCCGATGTCTGAGAGTCTCTGGTTCCATGGGGCCTACTCCATGGGGCCCGCCATTTCCCACATCGGACTTCCCTCTCATCACAACTCCACCCAGCTGACCAGACTATCACAGCCCGGATCATCAACACTCACAGTGCAGCAGTTTTTTTTTCAATCGGCCCAGGTATGCTGAAACAGATTCTCTCAGGACATGGGGCAGAGGCTGCTCTTGCTCTCCCTGTGCCCAGCCGCTCATGAGGCGCCGGGAGGCATGATGGGTTCTAGCCCTGGCCTGCCACCCCAGCAGAGCCTCACAACAAGCCAGATGACCACCCCTACTCCATGGGGCCCACCATTTTCCACATCCGGAATTCCCCTCTCGTCACAACTCCACCCAGCAGACAAGACTATCACAGCCCAGCTCCCATGGCCGGCTAGCAGCCGTTGCGGTTCATCAATAAATGCTTTATTTAGAGGTGACTACAACAGTATGCAACTTCGCTCAGCAAGTCTGGCAAGCTGCTCGTGTAGTATTTGATATACCAAATACCAATAACATTTATATTAGGTCATTACCATGACCTAATATAAAGTTTGAGGCTCTTTATGTTCCTGGAGCAAGCAGAAGCCTTTGGGTTCTACTAGCATGAGACAGGACATATGGAGATATTACTGGTGCCCGCTCTAGCAAATAGATGATTAATGGGAAGATAGTGATAGTGATAGTTTTTTAATTTTATTTTTATGTAGTGCTATAATTGAGATTGTATATTTAGTGAAATGCAGTTTTCCTTTCTAGTTTTATATTCATCAAAAAAAGTAAAAATATCTGAATATTCACAACCTGACCATAGCACATCATCAGTACATTTTCCAAACTAATATGGAGATTACACTCTGGTTATCTCTGATATTGTAGCAACAATAGATTATATTCTGACAGGTATTGATGTTTGACTTCTCTTCCCTTTGGTAAAGCACAGCTGAAAAATTTCCTTCTACTGAATCACTGGAAGTATTTTTGTTTTCTTTTGGGTCATACCCTGCAATGCTCAGGGATCACCCTGGCAGGATTTTACTCCTGGAAGTGCTCAGGGACCATATGAAACCAATGGAATTTAACCGGGGTCACACTTGCAATGCAAATATCTTATTCACTGTGCTATCACTCTGGTCTCTCATTGAAGTTTTTAAGTTTTTGTCTAGAGGATTAAGAACATTTTCTGGTAAACTATAAACTACGGAAATGATACCTATAAGACTTAGAATAAACACAAATAATATAGGCTAATGTGGAAACAGAACTTTTTTATTTTATTTTTACAACTTGAAGAATGAATAGTTTCTCTATTAATAAATTATCATTTCATGTTATATAGTCTACTATGTATTATTGTTTCAAAAATTAGTGAGTCACGTATATTATAATAACCAGAGATAAAATAATCCTAACATATCTTTTTATGTTTATTGTGAACACAATATTCCAGAGAATCATTAATTATGTGTGATATTCTTTTTGAAAACACATAAATATAATGAAGTGTTAGTATCATTTCACATCCCAGTAATTTTTCTAGTCACTTCATCAATGGCTTCATCAGAAGAAATGGCAGATTCTTAACAACTCCTTATGCTTGGTACTTCTCAACTAATTAACTCATAGATAAGGGAATAATAAATTTAAAAATAGTATCAATGGCCATCAAACATTCTTGTTGCTTTTGAACACATACTTATTCATGCACATTTAGGCAGTTCTAGGCATCTGCAGGAACAGATGTTCCGGAGACTTTATCAGCATACAGACAACAATGTTATGTTTATCTCATACATTGAACCTTAGTTTCTAAGCTAGTACTTAAATCAACATCACAGAATATTTCAGTGATTTATATAGCCCCCATTTCAGTAAACTAGAAAATGGTCCTCAAAAGCAGCCAACCCTATAACAGACCTAGAGGTGCAGAAAAACGACCAAATGATTTGCCAAAGAACCAGATGCTGTCTTTGAAGAAGTATCTCCCAACTTGGCATTAGAAGCTTGCAATATCGTCCAACTGATTCCTCCACACTTTGGATGACAAAATTTTCAAATATCCTAAGCACAACATAGCCCATTTGAAAGGCACTGTAGTTAAAGAACAATTACTGTTTGAGGACTAGATTGAGGTCTACAGAGTGAACCTTAAAAGAATGGTTTTATAAATTTAGATAAGAATAATAGCAAAGACTTATTTTTAAGTAAAATAATTTTGTGACCTGAAACTTAGGAGAAATGAGAGGGAAGAGAGTAGTCTTCTAGAGAGCATGGGACCTCAGAGGGGAAAGAGACCCAAAGATGTTTTTGCATTAGTCGTAAATAACATATTATGGAAGGAGTGTGAAGTCAACAAGAGAAAAGTTTATTTTGAATAATAATCTCAACAGATAGGAAGAGCCGACATAGAAGGATCACTAACCTGTCTCACAACAGTCTGAGCCCAGTTCATGTTCCCTATTAGTGGGTGAACAATCCAATGCTTGGTGAATTCTGCTTCACAATGATAGGGAAATGGGGGATAGGTGGATGGATGGGTTCTGGAACACTGTATGACGGAGATCCAATTATGAACATCTTTTGTAATTGTATATCTCACAGTGGTATAACAAAAAAAATGGGGCCAGAGCAATAGCACAGTGGGTAGGGCTTTTGGCCTTGCATGCAGCTGACCTGGGTTTGATCTCTGGCATTCCATTTGGTCCCCAAAGCGCTGTCAGGAGTTATTCCTGAGTGCAGAGCCAGGAGTAGGCCTGAGCATTGCTGGGTGTGACCCAGAAAGCAACAAATGAATAAACAAA
>JAJIBD010007403.1:0-74058 GCA_021461705.1 Cryptotis parvus | reverse complement strand
AGGCATACAAATCAGCAAAAGGAAAAACCCGATGCTTAGGATTCCAGGCTAGAACCCCAGCCACGTGTAGGCCAAGATGGCGACCACCACGTGTAAAAACTTCCAAGGGGAATAAACGCTCACAAGGCGAGATCCCACAGGAAGAAGACCGGGAGAGCGGAACGGCTAGTTTATACCCCCTTCCCGCAACTCAGACCTTCCTCCCATTGTTATGGAAAGCAGGGAGGGTCCAATGCCCTTAGGTAATCCCTCCCTGCATCTCACCTAGGGCCTTTACTGTGCTAATGTTTTGAGCCGGGAATGCCTTTGAAATGTAGAGAAGGGGGTTTCTGAAATGGCATGTCACTGTACCAAAGATCAACACCAATGCCAGTTAAATATTTCTCCAAGCCTTCACAAGTCTCCTCTACTTCATTGTAGTTTTATATTTTATCAGGGAGCCATGCTTGTTTGTTTGGAAGCAAACAGCATTTCTCTCTGGTCTAATTACTTAGGTGTCCTACGTGGCCAGGCTAATATGCTGGTAAGATCTAGCTAGTCCCACGATGATTGTGATAGCATGGGAAAATATTTATACCAGCTAGTACAGCATACATGGTCGGATAAACTGCCACATTTAGACTACCCCCTTATCTACGGAGTGATTTGGGGGGAGGCAATCCAGAGCAGATGCTGCGGCCCTAAGAGTCCTGCAACAGGGCATCCTAGCTTATTGGTCCACATACTGTTATAAACTTTGAAAAGAATTTTCTGCAGTGGGGAATCTGGAAGCTAGTCATTCACAAATCCTAGGAGGTCTCCCATCGGAAAATTCTCTAACACTCCCCTCACTGGAAGGGAAGGAACTGGATATTCCATCAGTTGCATAAGTGGGTGAAGGGGGAAATCACTGTGATGAAGATCTTAAAAGTAAAACATACAGAACTGTTTTGTGCATGTGTTTGTCTCTCCCACTTAATTTTGCTTCTGGGCGAAATTGTTAGAATAATTGACCCAAGCTGTTTAGAATTTGGGACCATTTTTGGGAAAAGAAAACTAACATGAAAATAAAGGGTTTAGGGATGAGAGTAATACAATGGGTAGGGTACTTGTCTTGCATGCAACCGATATGGGTTTGATTACCAGCACCCCATCTGGTTCCCTAAGCCCTGCCAGGAGTGATTTCGAATCACAGAGTCAGAAGTAAGCCCTGAGTACTGCCAGGTGTAGCTTCCTTCCCCTGCCAATAAAAACCAAACAAAAAACTAAGGTCTTACTTATCTTCTAAATTATATTGGCATCATGTATTTGTAGTTATTAGTCAGAAACTCTTTCATGTTACCTAACAAAAGTAACTGATTTGTTTGATTAATTTTATAAAATCAATATTTCATATTTTAATAAATTCGTATTAATAAATTAGTATTTCATAAATTAATAAATTCCTATTTTAAGCAAATTATATAAAGAATGAAGGTATTTTTGTTGAGGGAAAAGGAGTTCCGTCCTAAAGTGAAACAGATTATTAAATGGAATTAAGGAGAGTTATAGGATAGGATGAAAATGTGAAGCAAATTGTAGAAGGTTTTGCATTCTTAGAGCAAGAAACTTTGTGTGCTCAAGCAGCATGGGATTTAGTGAGTTGTAATAAGAACTTAAATTAATTAAAAAAATTTTCTGTAGGTCACCTAATATAAAAGCAGACTTTAATTTCTTTCATCTGCTAAAATGAAAAAAAGTATTTTTAAGACTGTGGTTATCTGTTAATAACAAATTATAGGTTGTTTAAGTAGTTTCCCTGAAAAACAAAAGACATTACACATTATCAGAATAACTTCAATGGCTTAAGTAAGCTTTAGCTTACTTTAACTTTTTTTTATACTTAACATATTTGCAACAACGGGAATCAAAAAGTCTAAGAAAAGAATAAAGTCTTTACTTGATTAAATAAATGGGGGAAGTTTTAGAAGAACTCCTAAAGTACTCAAACATAATTAATTTCTTGCGGCCGGAGTGATAGCACAGCGGGTAGGGCATTTGCCTTGCATGCGGCTGATCTGGGTTCAATCCCCTGGTATCCCATATGGTGCCTCTCGAGCACCGCCAGGAGTAATTCCTGAGTGCAGAGCCAGGGAGTAACCCCTGAACATCGGTGGATGTGACCCAAAAGCAAATAATAATTACAATTATTATTATTTTCTTTGTGAAAAAGAGATCCCTAATGGATTGGGCCTATTAGATAGACAAAACTTTATGGGAAGCATTGTCACAAAGAAATGCTTAACCTTCTTAACATATATATGAAATATTATATATGTAGACATATGACAAACATGTATGCATAAGTTTACATATATAACATTTAGAAGTCTATAATAAACTTCTAAACATATATGTAAATATTAAAATATTATGAAAAATTGACCTACAATCCACAGTCTCAGCCATGTAAACGGCCTGGTTTCACCCCTTCACAGCTAATCTTGATAGAGCTGCCAAGCCCATGAAATTCACAGATGCACCCTTCCCCTTCTCTTGACTGAAAAACCTGGGGAAGTTTTTTTTTTTTTTTTTTTGAGACATACAATTACAAAGGTGCAATTGGTTCTTGGTAATACAGTATTCCAGCACCCATCCCTCCACCAGTACCCCATTTCCACCACCAATGTACTCCACCCCTCCCACTCACCCCCCAGGCTGCCTTAATAGCAGGTAGCCCTGCTTCCTCTCTTTCTCTCTATCTCTGCATCTCTCTCCCTCTTCTTTTACACATTGTGGCTAGCCCTGCAGATATTTATTTATTTATTTATTTATTTATTCCACCTTTTCTCCTTTTTTTTTTTTAATTGAAGGATGCTCATGTGGAGTCCTGGCTCCACAGGGTTCCAAGATGCACCCTCCACCCGAACCCATCTCCCATCACCAACGTCCCTGTCTCCCCCCCCTCCCGAATCCCACTCACCCGGCGGGCTCTATATGTCATCTCCTTCCTCTGTATATCTCCCTCTCAGCAAACCCTCCTGCTGTTCGCGGAATGCAGTGTACCAAAAACATCATTGTTTCACCACCCTTAGTGGCCGCGCGTGGCCGCAGCGGCCGAGCGACCTGGGCTCAAACCGCTTTGCTGGTCCTCTGGTCGCGGGACATTCTCCCAGCGTCTGGACAATGAAAATGGTGGCTAAGCGTGGTGGACGAGTTCCATCCGGCTGCTTCCGGGACCCTCCGGAGGCGACGGGCCCACTCCCAAAGCCCATCTGCCCTCCTCGGGTTCCATAGTCAGCTGAGGCCCGGCGCGAGCCAGGCTCCCGCCTCCCGAGCCGCCTGCAAGACTCTGGATGCCGGGCCCGTCAGCGGCTCCTGGCGGGGAAACCGGACTAGTCACGATGGAGGGGGAAGGGGTGACCGCGCCTCCGTCTGGCGACTTCCCAGTGCTTCCCGCCTCTTGGGCCGCCTACTTGGGCTCGAACCGGCTTTGCTGGTCCTCTGGTCGTGGGACATTCTCCCAGCGTCTGGACAATGAAAATGGTGGCTAGCGTGGTGGACGGAGTCCCATCCGGCTTCAGCAGTGATTTCTAATGTGACATTATAGTTCCTAATTCCCCATCAACCTCCCCAGTTTGTTACAACTACAATGATCATTATGTTGTACAGATGTGAAAGATCCTGGGAAGGACCTGTCCCAGCCTACTTCATTATCCAAGACTCTTGCGTGGCTGCACACTGTTCTTCCTATGTCAGACCATCCACCATCCAGGGCCCACAGGTCAGAGCCCTGGGGGTGTAGACAAGCCTATCTCCTGTCTGCCACCTGCCAATGCAGCTGGGCACTGCAGCCACACCTGCTCTGGGGGAAGTTTTTGAAACCGAATCATCCCAGTTTCAGATCATTACAGATCCTAGAGCTCCTGGAATGCGCAGTCACATTTGCCACTGTGTGACACCTACAAATTCCACAAAACTGACGCCCAGTAGGAGGAGAGCAGATTAGATGGGAAAGTAGCAAAAGAAGCCCAGTAAGCTCAATACAGGAGAGGCGTGCTGCAGAAGGCAGAAGGCTAAACTGGTAGTAGCTCGATCAACAGAGGGCTGAACTAGCAGGAAACAACTCGGGAAATCCTCAGCTCATTACTTAATGCCACCATTGTGAGGTATAACAGTTTTTACAAATTTTCTTTTACTAAATTATTTTTTGATATTTTTCATTTTTGTCACAAGTAATATGAAATAAGTTTTTTTTTTTGCTTTTTGCGTCACACCCTGTTGATGCTCAGGGGTTACTCCTGGTTCTGTGCTCAGGAATTACTCTTGGCGCTGCATGGGAGACCATGTCAGATGCCGGGATTGAACCCAGGTCGGCCGCATGCAAGGCAAATGCCCTACCCACTGGATTATCGCTCCGACCCCGAAAAATAAATTATTTTTCTAAGGGGGAAGGCTTGGGAAAGTTAGTGGTAAAGTAGGGACAATGGTGACGGGAAGGTCACGTGGATGATGGGATTGATGCTAGAATATTGAATGCCCAAATAACTGTATTATGAACAACTTTGTAAACCATGATTTTTAAATAAACTTAGAAAAAGGTTATATGAAACTTTATAAGTTTAACAAGTTCTCTTTAATTCTGGGTATTATGCTGGAATGTATGTCCCATGATTTGAACAAATTCCCTTGCTAGCCAATGAGCTTTGATTATGGTTATTTGGTATTGTTTACCCTTTGCAGATATTGTTTTCTCTACCCTTTGTGTTGAGAAGATTTCATAGGAAAGGAGTTGAACAAATACTCTAGAATACAGATTTATCATGGAATCAAATAGGAACGAGAAATTACATAAATGGAAAAAGTGCTCCTAAAAATTGTTAACTGAAGATTCATATTTTCTACCTATAAGTGAACAAACTAGTGAGGATAAGTATGATGTTTAACAACTATTTTGGAGAGGCCAGACCCATGCTCAGGGATTACTCTGGACTCTGCATTCAGAGATCACTCCTGGGGGGCTTGGGGACCATATGGGATCCCTGGGATCAAATCTGGGTCTGCTGTGTGCAAGGCAAACACCCTACCCTACCCACTTTACTATCTCTTTGACCTGATTTTTTTTATTTAAAGCAATGTTTCTGTTTCCAGACTTAAAAACTGGTTTTCATTTTTGAGCTGATGTACCTGTAGCAACCTAGTAGACGGCATAATTTTTCTGAAAAAAAAGTGAAATATTGGCTTTCCTCTCTGACACCATCAGAATGAGAAACTTTAAGAATTCTTATTTATCAAAGAAATATATTTTGAATCAATTCAGAAGGAATTATTTTTTTACCTTTTAATACATAATTTAGAAGCTGACTGGATTATCAAGATATTGAAAGACCTGAGGCCATACTACTTTAAGAATTAAATTCATTACTGGGACCAAGAAGAGAAAACAGCCTAATACCTTGCTTATGGAGTTTCTGTCTGCTAAGAGAGCCTGTTGGCAGATCTCAAACCCCAAGATATTTGAAGGACCTTGAGAAGAGGGACCCAAATATATGGGTGATAGGGTGAAACCACAGAAGGAAATCCTAGTATTACTGAGCCCTGAGAAGCTGCTGAGCCTCAAGCTAGATTCCTTATAAAAGTCCCAGCAAAGCAGATTAGAAAAATTTATATGATTATCCCTATTCTAATTGTGTGTGCAAATTAACTGCTCACAGTGATTAGAACTGATTTGAAAATAAATTAATTTTCCTATAGTTAGTTGGTAGAATTGAGGTAAAGGTGGAAAGTATGGCTCGCAACATATCTTTTTTGTAGACAAAAGATGATCACTTGATCACTTGACTTCCCTACATCATCGATTTACTCAAGCGGGCACCAGTAGCATCTCAATATGTCCTGTCACATGCAAGATAGCCCAAGGGCATCTGCCCGCTCCAGGAACATAAAGAGCCTCAAACCATTCCTAGCAAGTCATGGGAATGAGGTCTATAATAGTTACTGGTATTTGGCATGTCAAATAGGACACGGGTAGCTTGCCAGGCTCTGGCAAAGATTATAGTCCTCAAAATTAGTTTTGAATTTATACTAGTTTAAAACCTGTTAACTAAAAATAAATAAAATAAAATAAATAAAATCTGTGTACTGGAATGCATCCTGACTTTTTCTAATATCCAGCCACGACTCTCCAAATTGGAGTGAAAACTAAGATTGACTTTCTCCCAAAACTAGATAATCAGGATATGAAGAATGTGATGGAAATTTTGGAGAAATAACAATGATGGACTGTACAAAATTCCATACGCTTACGGAAATAAACAACTTTTGGATTGAAATGGGCACAGAGGAAACAGATGGACTTAACAGGAGCCAAGAGCAGTTCACCAGGCACCACCAGGGGTGGCCCAAGTAAATTAATTAATACGTCTTTGAAAGATGGGTAAGAGTGATAGTACAGCAGGTAGGGCTCTTGCTTTGCATGAGTCTAACCGGAGTTCCATCCCTGGCAACCCTATGGTCCACGAACCCCTCCAAGAGTAATCTCTGAGCACAGACCCTGGGAGCCCACAAACAAACAGAGATGGACTTAACAGCACAATCCTTAGGCCATAAAGTATGGGACCCTTGGATACAGCAAACACCAGACAGTGTGGTGCCTGGGTCTGGCTTACATTCTGTTTTCCAGAGTACCGACTGGAAGCCAATGAATGTTCTATATTGGGAGAAACATTAAAGTAAACCATTTAAAAGTCTTCCTAACTTACCTGAAGTTCTGATTAATTTTTTTTTTTTTTTTTTGCTTTTTGGGTCACACCCGGCAATGCTCGGGGTTACTCCTGGCTCTGCACTCAGGAATTACTCCTGGCAGTGCTCGGGGACCATATGGGAAGCCGGGATTGAACCAGGGCCGGCACAGGCCAGCCGCGTGCAAGGTAAACACCCTACCCGCTGGGCTATTGCTCCGGCCCAAGTTCTGATTAATTTTGGCCTATACTCTGTGCACCAATAAAAACTTCAGGGAGTTTTGAAATTCCATGATAAACAACTCCTGTTTATACTAACTAGACTTCTTAGGAAAAGGCACCAAGAGTTACCTCGCCCATCATTCTTCCTCTTCCGCTCTGAATCCTTGCAGCACCCCCTATTCAATAGAAGTAGTGGGACTAGGTGGATGTATTGGCTAAGCGGAAGGAGGCTTTGGTTATGAGGACTTGCAAGCAAGCAATCATTACTCACTCCATCTTGTTCTCCGCGTTCCTACTTTGCACCCCTCACTTCCCCTCGGTCTTTGCCCTGTCTCCCATACATAGAGATGCTCTCAAGTTTGTATGTTTCCTGTTAACTAGGTCCAGTCGCAGATGGATGAGAACGAGCAAGGACCAGGCTCTCCAGAAAGTTCTCTGAAGACAGGTAGAGTCCCAGAGACCGATGGCACTTTACGATATTTCATCATAGTTTTTACATTGAGATGGATCATGGTTCGCCTGGTGATTGACTCCTGTCTGATGTCCCAAGACTGGACCCTGCTCTCCCCTGGCATACAACCCTTTTCTATTTTAATTTACTTGCCTAACCAGTCTTATATAAATTCTGAACCTCAAGATAAAAGTGAGATGATTCTTTTTATTTTGTTTCATTTTGAAGCCACACTTAGCAGTGTTTATGGCTTACTCCCTGGCTCTGACCTTAGGGATCACTTCTGGTGGGGCTCAAAATCCATATATGTTTCTGGGGATCAAGCCCAGGCTGGCCACGTGCAAGGTAAATTGCCCTACCCGCTGTACTATCTCTTCACACACGGTGACTCCTTTTAGGGCAAGATGTTTGCCATCTTCTTATGTCATTAGCTCCTAAATAAAAGTGTTCCACTCCCACTGAGTGTTCTCTCTCAAGAACCGGCTCTGAGTGGTCAGCAACTGCCCCTTGGATTTTGTCGCCCTGTGGTGGAAGGAAGAAAGGAAGGAAGGAAGGAAGGAAGCAAGCAAGCAAGCCTGTGCCTTCCTACTCACGTGGAGTCCCAAGGCAGGCCTGGTAAGTGGAGTCCAGGGTGAGAGATACAGACTGCAAACGAAACAATCGATGCTGATTGATACCTGCATCTGGACCTACTGGAGTGCCTGGTCTTCTACCGCTGTGCCTCCTGAATTGCCTTAGCTCTTCCTAGCCCTGTGGCCTCTTCCCCCTTATGGGAAGATTGGAGGCTACTCCCTCCAATCTTTGTCTTACTGGGAACTGAAGCCTACTAGTGCCTTCACATTCCCACAGAGACAGCACCCTCTAGAGAGAGAGAAGGAGGGACTGCAGACCCTGGAGAAGAGGGGTGTGGGCTAGCCCTCAAAGGGGGAGCTTCTGAGTCATCATCCTCCTTGGAGAAGGCCATGAGGAGCCATTCTGGGGACAGAGGGCAGAGCAGAGAGCAGGGTGGCCTAGGAGACTTGTCTAGGTTTCAAGGAAACTTTCCAAAGGGGAGAATCGTGTTGGAGTAAAGCAGAGAGGACCGGCACAAGCAATTTAAAATAGAGGGAGTGAGGGAGAGTTTTAGTTTTCTACAGGGGTGGGGAGGGAGTTGTGGCATTACGCTGACAGTCTTTGTCGCTCTGAGATATTGGGTGCTGGGAAACACTGACAATGAGGCATGATGCGATCAGTGTGGTCACACCAGGATCCCTCCTGAAGAATAGGCTTCCCTAAATGTCTGGGCGACCTCAGTCTAGATCACTTTGGCATGTGGAGCTGAGGTCCACTAACACCTTTTGCCTCTGAGAAACTTTGACCATAACTTTAAAGAAAGAAAATGTCAGGGCTGGAGCAATAGTCCAGCGGGTAGAGAGTTTGCCTTGCATGCAGCTAGCCTGGGTTCAATGCCCAGCATCTCATATGCTCTCCTGAGCACCACTAGGAGTAATTCCTGAGTGTAGAGCCAGGAGGAATCCCTGAGCATTGCCGGGAGTAACCCAAAAAGAAAAAAAAAAGGCAGGAGGCGGGTGGGCGGGAAAAAGAAAAGCAAGCAAGCAAGCAAAGCTCCCATCAATTACCAGGTGCTCACTTTGTACATGACCATACCCCATTTAATCCCCATATAGTGAGTGGCTTGAGCTCTGCCAGGAGTGAGCCCTGAGCACAGAGCCAGGAGAAAGCCCTGGGTACAGATAAGTGTAGCCCTCTCAAAAGAACAAAAAGGAAGACTCCCCTATCTAAGGTCACCTATGAAATAGCCATTTTGTCAGAGAAATCTTATCTAGAAACCCACTAGACATGTCATAGTGTCCTATGGGGCCTGTTCCTTGACTCAGAGCACTGTCTCCCTGTCCCCCTTTAATCTAAAACTTGTAGCATGTCCATTCTCTCATGAAATTTGGTCTTTTTGTTCCTCCTAATTTGTCTGATGTTGGTTTATTGGCTTTTTCTGCCCAGGAATGACCCAAAGGGGTGAAGGAATCCCCCAGTACCCCTATAATATAATCCCCCACTTCAGAGACGTCCCTGCATGCCTCATGGTCTCTCTGGGAGAGGCCGGATTTTCTGTGTCTAAGGGTGCCTTCCTCCCTCCAAAATGAGGGATGCCGCACCCAAAGTGAGGAGAGATCAGGCCTGCCCTCTTCCCTTGCCTGTTACAGGCACAACAGAAAGACAGGCTGCAAAAAGAGGGGGCCTCTGGAAGGCTCAGATCCCCAGCAAGTCTCCACCCAGATGGGAGATACTGTGGCCTCGCCTGAATTCAGAGATCAGAGATGCTGAAGGGACCGTGTGCCCCTAGGGAGGGCTTAGATCTCTTCCTCAATCTGTACATCCAGGCCCATTCCTCGGGTTTGCGAGGTCAGCTACATCCCCACCTGGAGACAGCCTGAGATCAATGGGGACGGCGGGATGGTGGCAAAGGCTGTGAGGCTGACTAATGTTTAGGACCACCAGAGATCTTCTCCCAGACCCCACCTTGACCTCTCAAACGCCTTGCTGCAGAGCACAGGAGGAGGAGGGCCTTCGCGTGCAGCTCCAAGGGTGACACCGTGTGGTCATTATGAGGTAGCGCGGCCCTTGTCAGACCTTCCAGCCTTCAAGAGGGACCCACAGAGCGTTTAGAGCCACCGAGAGGGTGACACAGAAAAGAGGACAGAACTAGGAAATAGGGTCACAGGTCGGGAAAGCTCACTGTGGAAGGGTCTACCATTGACAGGCCTGCACCCCAGGCTGCACATGGGCACGTATATGCACCTCGTGTGCACATGGCAGTGAGTCACTGGATAGAAACCAACTCTGGCTCATGGCCCTTACCTGAGCCACCCACTCAGACACGGGGGTGCTGAGAGCTGTTACCCCAGAACTTCCCAAGCTAAAGCACAATAGATGAGGGAGATCAGTGGCCCAGAGATGCGGGAGCAGGTGTTGAGGGGCGGGCAGCTGCCAGAGAAAGGACAAAAGAATTGAGGGCAAGCACAGGAGGGAGGGCTGAGGGGTGCAGAGCACCGAAGACTCGGGTTCAGCCCGGGAACAGGGTCCCCAAGGACCACCAGGAAGGTTTCAAGTCCTCGGCTAGACAGGCGCAGGCTGGGGGTGCCATGGGCTATCCTGCCGAAGTGGTGGCACAGAGGAGTTTGTGGGCATGCCTGCATGAGTAGGGAGGGCTGCTAAGGTAGAACTCTGGGAGAAAGATAATGCAAAGCTCCAGATTTCAGCTAAGCCCAACTGGAATAGAAATGCCAGATGCACCGGAATTCTCTGAAAGCCTGTGATCCAAGGGTGTGTAACCCTGTACACACTGACTCTCTCCAGTGTGTGTGGTGACACGCACCCAGAGCAGGACCACCAGCCTCTGCTCTCAGGTGGCCTCGCCTGGGACCTGGGCCCCGAGTAGGTGATAGTGGGAGGGAAAAGGAATGGCTGATCACTTGCTAGAGAACAGACAGAGGTCACTTGATGCTTCTTTCCCTCCTGATCTGGGGTACAACCTGGGGCCCCGCACCCCCGTCAGCCTCTATGTGGATTCCCTCTTCCCCCCTCCACCTTCCTCTCCATTCTTCCCTCCTGCCCCATTTCCTGCCCTTTCATCTTCCTTGGAGTCTTTGCCTTGTCCAACCCCATACGTATGTGTTTCCTTCCAGAGCCCCTGAGGATCAGGTGCAGCCCCGACTTCAGGGCCTGGATCAGGAGAAAGGAGCTGCAGAGTTAGTGGGGGTGGGGGGGCTTTCAGAACAGGGAGACACCGTGTCCAGTCCAGGACACCTCCTCAGCATGTGTTCTGGGCTCATTTGACTTCCCAGGGAGCTTACACCAACCCCCAGGCCACAGACTGTCCTTGCTGTGAGAATGGCCCTGTCCTCCCGCCTTCCTCACGGAGGAGGGTTCCTAAGGCCAAGGTCATGGGGTCATTTGCACAATCCAGAAATCCCTTTCCCAAAGGCCCCTTTCCTGTGCTCTGCCATCTAGATGGTTCTGGAAAGGTGATTCTCAGACTATCTGCTTCAGCCTGGCCTGGGATTTTATTAGAAATGCGGCGTCCCTAGGTACCAACCCCAAGGGCAGGCTGTGGTGTGACTAGAGGGGGAGAGCCACCTACGACCCCCTCCCTGGCTCCACTCTCGGTGGCTGTCAGACTGTGGACACGAGGTCCTCCTTACGCACTTTAATCCTCCTCCAGGGGTCCTTTGGGGTGGGGGGGTGTGATGCTGACAGTGGGCGTTGGCCAGCACTGCAGATCATATGGGGAGTGGGGACACACCCAGAGGTGCTCGGGGTGATTCCTGCTTCTGGGGCTCAGGAATGAACCCTGGCAGCACCCAGGGGACCAGTGCAGTGGCAGGGACAAGAACCAGAGTCGGTGGGTGCAAGACAACAGCCTCAGTCCTGCACTATGGCAGGGCCCCACATCGTTCTTTGGCAGGGCAGTTTCCTGTGCACACTGAGTTCCACCCAGGGGCCCCTGAATCGGAAACTGGGGAGGTGGGACTCAGCACTGTGGGGTGTAATAAGCTTCCGGGGCATTCCCAGGCTTCCTGGAGTTTTAGACCCACTTTCCTAGTGCACCATGAGAAGGGAAGGAAACGGAGGGCTGGGTAGGGAAAAGAGAAGTGCTAGGTGGTTCAGGAGGAGGGTTTTGCAAGAAAACTTTGGGAAATGTAAAGACGAAGCCAGACCCTTCCCTCTGGGCAGAGGGGAGGGCTCGTTGCCTCGGCAGGAAGCCCTCCAGGACAAAGGTGAGCCCTTCACTGACCGAGAGAGCTGCCAGGCGCTGGGCACAGCCTCTCTGAGACTCAGGTCGCTCCAGACAGCTGGAGGAGGGAGAAGTCAATTACCCTGAGTCAGGAGAGCAGGAGGGCAAGGAATCATTGGCTGGAAAGATGCCGCTTCACATGATATTTCTGCAACAAAGAAAAATGCTTTTAGAAGCACTTTGGGGACGATACAAAGAAGGGGAAATCATAAGTTTCTTTCAGGGAAGAGAGAAAAATGGAAAATCACAGTACCATACCCGTACTGTTCTTGGAAATGTGTGCCCCAAACGCCACGGGAATTCACTTGCCTTTTCTTGACACTGAAATGTCTCAAACATGCAGGCGCATACCAAGCACCATCTAACAAAGGCCTTGAATCCACCACCAGAAATAACCAAAATTTAACTCGTTGCCATGTGCCTTTCAGATTGGGGGTGGGGTGTGGATTGGGTCATCTCTGCAGAGCTCAGAGCTTGCTCCTGACTGTGCTCAGGTGTCACTCCTGACAGGGCTCAGACGACCATATACAGTGCCAGGATAGGAGTGAGGTCAGCGCAGGCAAGACAAGCTTCTTAACACCTGTCTTAACAGAGAAGTCCCCTAGGGGAACCTTTTCCTCCCTCCAAAGACACAGTTGCTCTCCTGACATTGGTGGCTATTCTCTTACTCGTGTTCATGTCCCCACAGATGAGTCACTCATCAATCACAGAAGCCCTGCTTTGGGTGCGTCTTCATTTACCAAAGACACCCATTGTTCATCTAAGATCCACCACGTGGATGAGCCAATGTGTCACTCGTCCGTTTCCCTTGATGAATGAGCAGCACGACACAGATAAACAGCAATTCACCCCTTTCGCTACCAATGGACATTACATTGCTTCCAAGTTTTTGGTTCTGCAGGAGCATCCTTGAACTTGTTTCTCTTGACTCTATCTTGGAGGGGGTGATCCCTGTCCCCTGAGAGATATACATGCTGCCAAATCATTGACTTGCTTGGCTGGAGCTCTGCACCCTTCCATATGGACCTGATACATCCTGAAGAATCCTTGGAGCTCCAGGGAGGTGGTTTATGTGATGGGGCCCTCGAGACCCTGAGTGTGATTGCTGCCACCATAAGACACCCCAACACCTCTGCGGGTCATCATGGTCATCATGGGCGGGTGTCCCCTCTCCCAATAAATATGGTTTTCTAGGAGATGTACTCTGGGACTGTGGCCAACTGGAAGGGGCTTCTCCAACTCCGTCCCAGCCCCTCTTACCTTGGCTCTATCTTCCCTAAAGGCCTACCAGGCAGGACTTCTCCTGCAGGGCTTTTGAGTTCAGCCAAGTCACCCTTAAGGCCTAAGCGTCCCAGAAACCTGAAGTGTGCTTGTGATTCTATAACCTTGTACCAACACTAACACGGAGAAGGCGTGAGAGGGCCACTATTGTCCCCAATGTCCTTGAGAAAGTGCATTGGAATCAGGTGAGGGGCATGTCCCATGTGACCCCCCAAATCTGCTCTCAGACTAGAGGCTGTTTCTTACTTGGAGTGAGTGAGGGGGAGGGTTGTTCGAGGAGCTCACCCTGCTGGCCCGTTTCCCTGCTCCCCTACGTCCACCAAGCTCCAAATGCTTCTCTAAGTCCCAAGGCCGGAGGTGGGGTGGGGGGGGACAGGGACAGAGGTACTCTCCGGGAAGGGGGTGCCTGAGCGCTCCTTCTGGGGGAAAGGGCTGACTTTTGAGCGTGGAGCCTGGAAGCTCTTGCCAAGGGCTGCCTCTGCATCTGGGCCTGTGAGGGGTGCAGAGTTGCTGACGTCCTAAATTGGGTGCTGGCCGCCTCAACCTGGCTGACACCCCTCAGCTCCTGAGCTTAGCACTACTGGCATGGGCTTCCCTTGGCCCCTGAATTCCAAAACTGGAAGGTTCTGGAGTGGACGAAGAAAGGTAGGGTAAGGGGTAGACCCAAGGAACCACCACAAAAAACACCTGTATTCGCCTAGAGGCATTTCAAGAGGCAGGAATCCAAAAAGCATGATAAAGTACATAGGTGAGTTGGGAGTGAGGAGATCCTGGTCCCTCAGACTATTTCATTTATTTATTTAGGTTTGGGGACTCATCTGGTGATACCCAAAGGTTTCTCCTACACTCAGGAATCACTCCTGGCAGTGCTCGGGAGACCATATGCAATGGCTAGGACCAAACCCAGGTCGACTGTATACAAGGCAAGCACCCTACCCACTGAACTATCTCTCTGGCCTCTCCACACTTCACTCCCTTACTGTCAGCATGGATAGTTGAACTCACTTGGGGTGAGGGGGTTCTTTTTATCCTTTCTCAAATAGACGAGGCCTAGAACCCTAGACTTTCTCCTATCATGACTCTTCTTGCACCTAAGCAATACAATAGGTGGCTTCCTCCAGGGGAAGGACATGAGGTCACCTTGTGCCAAGGAAGTCCCCCACCAGAAATGCTCAGTGAAGCCCCACACAGCAGCCAATGAGGTTGTGTGGAGGTGACATCATGATGTCCTGTTTCCCAGCAAGAGTGACCTGGGAGGCAAAGTTGGTGCAGGGGGTGGGGGGAGAGGGGCAAGGAAAGGAGCCAAGCAAATGATGAATGCCCCAATGATGGTAAAGAAGTGGTGGAAGGCAAGTGAGTCAGCAGCAAGTTTAAGCAATGAACGATTGCACCATGGGGTGTTTCTCAAATTCTTGACTAATTTTAGAAAGTATGCAATGCCATTCAGTTGGGTATCTCGATTCTGAAATAGCCTCAGAAAATGTGAAAAATGCGGTGGGAGAGGTGCCCACTCTTACCTCGGAGCTGAAACAATAGTTCCCAATTGTACTGTGTGTCTTTAGGGCCAGTCTTCTCACCTCACTCTCCCTGAGCTGTCTCATCCCAGCCTGAAGGGAATGCATGAAAAAATCTCTCTGGAGATTCCTTGCAGTCTTACATTCTGTGGTCTGTAACTATGCTCACATTCTTAACGCCCCTGCTGGTCGACACAACACCAAGACCACTAGCCATTTCAGTGAGTGTGGACAAAATGTTCTCTCCAATCAATTCTTTGGCACAGAGGTCGATAAAACAACTCGTTGATTGGCACCGTTTTCATTTCATAACCGGTTGTCCTGGCATCATCGTGGCCAGCAGCTCCTCCTCCCCTGCCGTCCTGACATTCTGCAAGTCTACAGCTCTTAGGTGTGCCATGGGCAATTTGCTGTTAATAATAAATTGCTGTGATTTTCAAATGACTCATGAATTTTTTATCAATGAGGAAAGAATCAATGTCTTCCTATGGTCTGATAATGCTCCTGTCACTTGCTGGCATTCTTCCTTGTATGGAAGAAGCTGTAGAGTAATAGCCATTACCTATGTTCTCTGGCAGCTCAGAGGGCCCAGGAAGAGTCAGATGTCGTGTATGTGAGTGTTGCTTAACGCCTGCAACATAGCATTTGAGGGCTACTGAGAGAGACCCCTGAGTCAACAGGTTACTGGAGACCCAAATCCTGAGACAAACTAATGCAAATGTGGACAGTTGCCGGCCTCTCTGATCAATCTCTAAGCCAGGGAAGAGTTTTGACCAGAGCACAAGTTGAAGTAGCTGAAATACTTATAGAAGCATGCCTAGTTCTTGATCCAAAGAGCATTATTTTACTGCAATCTAACAATGAATTTGAGGGGGCACAAGAGAGTATTTATTCAGCACTTAGGTGCCAGGTCCTGTGCCATGCTCCTACAGCAGATTTGCATGGGACTCACTCCTTTCTGTTTTCATCCAGTGACATAGTACTTCCGCCCTTGGTGGCTTGAAATACGTGAACATTTTCTAGCCAGTGAGTAGTGAAAAGCGACATTAGTCGATTGAGCATCAGGGTCTCTAATGGGTAGTTTTAGATTTCAAGAGCGCCTTGTCCCTCTAGCACGGAGGCCGGCAGTAGGGATTAGCGGCGCTTCCATCATCGCCCTGTGTCCCAAGAACAATGAAGCACGGTCTCAGTCAACTGTGATGATTTCAAACCATGTGTCACATGTGGGGAAAAGTAGAATTTGCCAACAAAGATTTGGGGATTGCTTGTGGCTAGAGCGCAACCTAATTGTATGCTGACTGATGCTTTGTTGTGTGTAACAAATAACATTAAGAGAAAAGAGCTTGAGGATAAACATGAACAAGTTATGAAACTCTCTGTGTGTGTGTGTGTGTGTGTTGCCAAGGATTGAGCTCAGGACCTCATACATGCAAGTTGTACCACTCAGCTTCATCTATCCCAGCCCAAGGCTGAGATCTTAAAACTGACCTTGAAAAAAATCTATAACTTCTCACGCTGCAGCTTCTTCATTTATAAAAGTGACTGGCAATCAGTTATAAACTTGTTTTTTTTTTGCTTGTGATGCTGTTAGGTTGGAAATAGTATTTATAAAATACCTAGCACAGGATTTGGCACTTTCATCCCAACTATTTTCATTTCATGTATTCGTCTAAATGAGCGTATGTGTCCATAGAGAATGTGTGAGTATAAGAGAAAGGAAAATTCATTGTTGAGGTTTCCAGTGCACTCATTCATATGTTACAAACAATGCTGGCTGCTGAGCCCTGTGGGAAGGTGGGAAGTCACCCCCTGTCCATGCTCCCCTGAGCTAAAAGAAGCTCCAGAATGGAGACGAGGCCCTGAGGACACCATTTACAATTTATCTTCCCATTGCCAGAGGAAAGCCAAGTTCCCTTACGGAGGGATTATCAATAAATTCAGCATGAGAAATAAGAGAATGCCAGGGAGTTGGTTAGTATCCCTGATAGCTTCCTGGATGCTTGTTATCTGCCCCAGCAGAGTGCCAGAATAGTCTTTTCCAAAGGCCTGAGTGGGCTCAACTATATTCTTAAATCGTCTTATTAGCATTGTCATGCTTTCTTCAGCTGGCTCACCTGGGACCCTGGAATAATCTGGAAAGCAGTTGGCAGAGTGAGGAAGAAGAGGAAAAGGTGTGTTGGACTCTGAGGGGCCTTTTGCTCATCCTTCCCTGCCCCCCACTGGCATCTTCCCCATTATCCCCCGTCTGATAGAGCAGCACAGGCTCATTCGGGAGAAGATGGTAGAACCACCTCCTCCCCACCATACCAGTGGCCGGTCTCATCTCAGGGCCAAAGCTCCCTCCTAGACCCACTTGTTTTTTGTTTGGTGGCAGATACTCCTAACTGGCAGATGTTGCCTATTTTATCCAGAGTCTGATCCCAGACCAGTTTCCGTCTGAAATGCAACCTTTTGGCCATAAACTTGGAAATGGGAACATTCAGTGGTCCCATGGATTCCTCCTTCCTCTGGTTCCTCTCCATTCAAGGGGCCCTCTCAGTGGTTCCATGGAGTTTCTCCACTCTGCTTGTGGGATGGGAGCTCTTGGATATACTCTTTCCTGTAGAATGCAGAGAGTTGGGGCCCAAATAGAACTTGACCAACACTGTCTCCTCTGGTGGAAGTCAGACAGAAAGCCTGATGTAAACCCCCAGAACTCTATTAAGATGAAAGTTAAAAAGTGCCCACCACCCAAGAGAGAAGCTGATTTCAAGCCCAGGTATGCAGGTCTTGGCAGCTATAGTCACTGGGCTTCCGTGGAGATGGAGCTGGAATCCCTTTCCTTCACCTCTGACCCATCTGGAAGGCCTGGTGAACCCACCCACAAACTGCTTCTGGGCTATTGCCTATGATCCAGAGTCACAGATACATGGGGCAGAGCTGCTACTGGCTCTCCCCATGGCTTGAGGCCGCAAAGTGGCCAGGCAATATCTCAAACTAGTAGAAACCAACCATGTTCTAGAAACTCAGAAAGTCAGTGCAAGAACAGAAATTGGCCAGTTTCACCCATCACAAACCAGAAAAAAAAGAAATCATGACTTGATCAATACCATTGCCATATATGGGCTGTACTGGTCAATATAATTAGTGCCGGCTGAGGGAGCAGGCATGCGGATTGGGGGTGGGTGAGAAATGAGGGTCTTTGGTGGTGGGAACATATTGGTGGTGGGATTGTGTTGAATGATGAATCTTTCTAATAACTGTATTACAAAAAAAAACTTTGTAAATCATGGTGTTTTAATAAAAAAAAAGGGGGGAGTGTCCAGTTACAGACCAGGCTTCAGTATCTTCTACTCCTGCCATTGATCTGAACCTAACTTCCTCTTATCTGCCCTACAGTACCTGAGAAGTCCCCATGGACCAAGCGATCTCTTCAGCCCCAGGATTTATATTCTTAATAGTTTTCAACTGAATTGTTGAAAAGGAACTGTTTCTGATCTCGAGCAAATAGTGATTCTTCTGAGTGAGGAAGGACTGGTAGAAGCAGGTACAAAATGTATGTGGGTATTTTTTGTGCCTAGACATTTATAGCATAATAAGATCAAAATAGACCACAGGAGTGAGTCCTGTTAGCCAGGCCCTCATTTGGATCAAGATCTCATGCCGTACCCCTGACCTAGATGAAAGTCTATGAAACAGCTTCTGTGGCCCTGAGAGGAACCAGCAGAGCTGTGCAGTCTCACAAAAACACATGAGAACCAGGAGTGAAATATTTGGGAACTGGGGCAGCCATGTGGAAACCATGTGGAGGGAGATTTTTCAAAAATGAATCATAGAATGACTAAAGGATTCAGCTATTCTGCTTCTGCTGTTAATCCAGAGTAAAGGGAAACACAGTAAAAAAAATAGAAAAATAGCTGTGCCGTCGTCGTGTTCAATGTCAATTGTTCCCAACAGCCAAGACATTGGAAACTGTCCAAGTGATCATCCACAAATGGTGCAGGAAATTGTAGTATATAGGAAATACAATGGAATATTTTTCAGCCATGAAAATTTAGAAATCCTGCCATTTTCATCTTTGGATAGACTTTACAGGTACTATGCAAAGCTGGAGAAATAGTACAGCAGGTAGGGTGCTTGCCTTATGCGTGCAACCAACCCTGGCTTAATCGCCAGCATCTTATATGGTCTCCTAAGCACTACCTGGAATAATTCCTGAGTACAGAGCCATATGTAACCCCTGAGTATTACCAGGTGTAGCCCAAACACAAAACAAGCAAAAATAATTATGCTAAGGGAAAGAAAGGGCAAGTCAAACGGAGTCTGATCCCACTTCTACATGGAATGTAATGGGTAGAGAAAACCTTTAGACGAAGCAATCATGCTCATGATTCCCACCCAGAAAGAGGCATCATGGTGGGTAGGAGTGGGGGGGACAGGAGAAAATGGAGGAAGGTGCATACAAACTTGTACAAGCGTAAAGGTCTTATATAAGCAAGTTCTAGGGATGTGATAGTTATTGCTGCTATACAATTCAGCTAAAAACATGAAGAAAGCAAATCCTGAGGCCCAGAAAGATAGCACAGTGTGTGGGGTGCTTGCCTTGCATGTGGCCAGCCTGGTTCAATTCCCAGATGGCCCCCTGAGTTCCACCAGGAGTTGTCCCTGAGTGCAGAGCCTGAGTGCCCTAAGCACTGCTGACTGTGGCCAAAACAGAGAGAGGTGAAGAAGGGAGGAAGGGAGGGAGGGAGGGAGGAGGGAGGGATGGAGGGAGGGAGGGAGGGAGGGAGGGAGGGAGGAAGGAAGGAAGGAAGGAAGGAAGGAAGGAAGGAAGGAAGGAAGGAAGGAAGGAAGGAAGGAAGGAAGGAAGGAAGGAAGAAGTCCTAAGACTGGATAGATAGTCAGTGTCTTGGAGCACACATTTTGCCTTGAAAAGGTGCCCAGTTTTTATCCCTGGTACCACCTGGAATGGCCCTAACATCTAGCTAAAAGTATCCCCTGAGCACTGCTAGGTATAGCACAAAAAAAAAAAAGAAAAAAGAAAAAGTAGATCACAAGAGTTTTCATCACAAGGAAAATTCTTGTTGTGGTGTCTATATGACATATTGGATGTTATCTAAGCATTTTTGGTAGCTATATATTGTGTACTGACTTACACAATATCACGTAAGTCAGTCATTTATTGTTGCCCCTAAACTTACACAGTGATGTAAGTTAATTATATTTAAATAAAACAGAAAAATAAAATTAAAAGTAAAAACATTATTGTAGCACACATCTTTCATGCACCGAATCCAACTTATGTTTGTTCTTTCTCAGTTGGTTCTGAACATAGATAATAGCATGAAAAACATTCAGGATGGACCCAGAGTGATAGCACAGTGGGGAGGGTGTTTGCCTTGGCTGCTGCTGACGGCAGGTTTGATCCCCGGCATCTCATATGGTCCCCCGAGCACCACCAGGAGAAATTCCTTAGTGCAGAGCCAGGAGCAATGCCTGAGTATCACCAAGTATAACCCAAAAAGCCAAAAACATTGAGGAATAAGGGACCAGAAAGATAATACAGAGGTTAAGGCACTTGCCTTCCATGTGTCTGACCCTAGTTCTGTCCCCAGGACTATATACGGTCCTCCAAGCTGCATTAGGAATGACCCTTGAGCACAGAGCCAAAGTAAACATTGAGAACTCCACCCAACATTCAGGAACTTTGTGTTAGTTTTGTAATTAACTTGAAGTCTATTTGTAGGTTGCCGAGCCTTTACACTGGAAGACTTGTTTGTTCAGAGTCCTTTCTCCAAGGATGAGTAGCTTTCCACAAAGCACTTCCTTTCCCTGGAAAAGGTACTCAAGGATAGGGCCCATTTCTCTGTGGGAATGACACTGCCCTCTGGAACACTTGGATGGCTATGAAGACACTTTCAAAATGCAATATTGATAATGTATTGTAGCACCAGGTCCTTTCAGGATCTTTTTCACTTGTACACTTCAACGATCATTCTATGTGCATCAAACTGGAGAGGTTATGGGGAATGAGGATTATGATGTCACACTAGAACTCACTATTAAATAATCAGATAGATACATCATACATTATTAGTATCCGTAGGACAAGCCATAAAGTGTAATAGAAGAGAGATTGTGAAATACAGGGACATAGACAAAAAGATAGAGAAGTAAAATGCGCCTGCAACAGGGGCAGGCAGGGTTTGGGTGGGTGTGTTTGGGAATTGGGTGGTGGGAATTGGCACTGTGGAGGGATGGATTCTGGAACAGTGTTGTAGAGACCCAAACATGAACATCCTTGTAAGTCTATACCTCACATGGTATAATAAAAATTTAAAAAAGATTTTTAAAAAATGCAATATTGATAGAAACTTTGACCAAGTTAGGGGAATCTGACTTCAGGCCCTTATCCGAGTAAGAGAAGGCTGGGAATATAGTATAGTACAGCTGGTAGGGTCCTTGCTCTGCACACAGCCAACCACGTTCCATCCCTGGGACACAGTATGGTCCCCTGAGCACCACCAGGAGTAATTCCTGAATCCAGAGCCAGGAGTAAGCCTGCCAGGTGCGGCCCCACCAAACCCCCAAGAAAAAGATGAGAGAAAAAGCTTTCAGTGGAGTGAAAACAGCCAATTGGGGGGTAGGAGAGCTGCAGGAATCTGTAACGTGGGTCTGTCCAACATCGCCGCGGGATTCTCCATGGGGATCTCTGGTCCCCCAGGCTTGCAGAGACAGGCCGGCACCTGGCGGCCAGTTAACAATGCTCAGTGCTTCGGAGGATGCCGGAAAAGGATCCGAGTAAATTTTGCTCTTGTCTGAATTGTGCTTCTTCCCTCCACTCATGCGTGGATCCCCTCTCCCCAGTGTGATGGATTCAAAGACCTTTAAGGAGGTACTTAAGGTGAAATGAGCTCTAAAGAGTGAGGCCTGGATCCAGAGGACTGATGTGGAGTGGCAAGAACTCTTTCACACAGAGGAAAGGTCAAGCGAGGACAGAGCGTGAGGGCAGCCATCTTGCAGCCTCCTTGCAGCCATCTTGCCACTTCCTTGAAGCCATCTTGCCGTCTCCCATTGGTCCCTTCTTCTAAGTTGCCTGATTCATGCTATCCCATTATGGCAGGCTGAGTCAAGTAGGACCAAGGACTTGTCAGAGGGTCATCCCTGTTTCGGTCTATTTCTTTGCTCATTTTTTCCACTGTTCTTCTGACCCTCTTAACCCTGCATAGGATTCTCAAGGCTCCCAGTCACCCTCGTGTCAAGATACAGGCTGACAAGTACAAGGGACTGAGTCAGAACCTTGGCAGGCTGCCAGGTGGGACACTTAGAGGAACCACAAAGTGGTGGGTCATTAATCCTTATCACTGCTGGACCTCGGTGTCCTCCTCAGAGTAAAATGGGCCTGGCTTCTTCTGGCTCAGAGGATTGAGGCAAGGATGGAAGGAGATGCTTATGTGGCATCTCCAAACTCTCCAACACTGAGAGTCCAGCAATTGCAGTAGCACAGCCGGTTGGACGAGACTTAATGTAGAAGGCAACAAATCTCAACGGTCAAAAACATTAACACAGAAGCTTAACTAGTACCAACATTTTTGTAAGCCCACAGACAAGGACTTAATATTCGCCTGGTGAGATGCAACAATTTTCACTAATTTTCCTCTAAGGGAATTATTTTTGGGTCATTCCAATAGCCATCTACAAGCGATTTAAAATAGACATTGTGGGTCTGCCACAGGGGGCAGGCTTGAGGGATGGTGGAGAAATGGAGACAATGGTGGAGGGGAGGGAGAGTGGTGGTGGGACTGGTGTCATCATGAACAACTTTTAAACCACGTTGTTTAAATAAAGTGTGAGGAGCGGGGATAAAATGAAAGATGTTGTGACAGGGCCAACATAGCTGGCCTGGGGACAGGTCAGCCTGCCCTGGCAGAGGGTGGGCAGCGAGGAGCTAGGCGGGATAGAGCAATCACGGGTCTGGGCCTTTCCAAGGAGCCAGAGCCAGTTTCTGGGGATGGCTCCTCTTGGCCTCCAGATCTGGCCCCTGCTCCACTCTCCTCTCACCTGACTGCCGCATACGGGCCCCAGTCTCTTCTTCTGGGTCTCTGTGCATCTCAGTAAAGCAGATCTGGAAGCTCCCAGCTGCTCCCCGAGCACTCCACAAATAGTAACCATTACAGAGCCACACACACACACACACACACACACACACACACACAGACACACACACACACACACACACACATACACACACACCAGCAGTTTGCTTGCCACTGCTCAGTGCCACCACGGCTACCAAAGACAAGTGCCCTTTTTGAAAGGAATGGGGGTTGGGATAACATGACAAACCCCGTGTACCAGGGCAAAGCCTCCTCCATGCCAAGCCTGCCCCTATTCCTTCCCAAATAGCTACCCTCAACGAGTCTCATCTCCTGCTCAGCATCACTGATTTTATGTCAATTTTTCTTTCATTTTTTTTTTTGCAAAAAAAAAGGGGCACAATGGACTAAAGAGACAATACATCAGGGAAGGGGCTTGTCCTGCTCACCACTGACCCAGGTTCACTTTCCAGTACTAAGCCCCTAAACCCCACCAGGAGTGATCCCTAAATGCAGAGCCAGAAGTAAGCCCTGAGGATGACCATGTGTGACCCAAAAACCAAAGCAATTAAACTAATACATAAATAAACAAATATATATATGTATATATATATGTATATGTATATATATATATATATATATATATATATATATATATATATATTGCTTTTTTGGGTCACACCCGGCAATGCTCAGGGGTAACTCCTGGCTCTGCACTCAGGAATTACTCCTGGCGGTGCTCGGGGACCATATGAGATGCCGAGGATCGAACCCGGCCGGCATGGGCCGGCTGCATGCAAGGCAAACGCCCTACCCGCTGGGCTATCGCTCCGGCCCCACAAATAAATATTTTTAGTGGGCATGCTCGCTCCAGGAACAGGACAGGGATGAATGGAGACCTTACTGGTGCCCGCTAGAGCAAATCGATGAACAACGGAAGACAAGTGATACAAGTGGGGCATAATCAATGACATAATACTTTTGTTTTAATTATGCTTATATGGCGCTGGAGCCATAAGTACAGCAAGTGGGTATTTGCCTTGCACACAACTGACCTAGTTTAGATTCCTGGCACCCTATATGATCCCCTGAGCCTGCCAGGAGTGATCTCTGAGTCAGGGGTAAACCTGAGCACAGCCAGGTGTGACCCAAAAACAAATAAAAATTGTGTTTGTGTTAGTTAAGACCAGAGCATGTCAACCACACAGTGAAATACTAGAGCCAGGACTGATTCCCCAGCATAGGCAGAGAAGCCCAACAGACAAGACCTTCTCAGATCCTGACCCCGCTCACCACCTCTGCTGATCTGCATCTAGCGAAGGCACAGGTGCCCACAGGGGGCCTTGGCCGTACCCAAAGGGTGCAGGCATGGAGGAGGGTATATGAGGACAGGAAAGGGAGCTCCAGAAGCCAGAGTACTGAGCCCACTAAGGCAAGTTAAACACATGTGGTAACACAAGGGCATGGCCCACTGACCCAGGTTCAGTTTCCAGCACTAACCCCCTGAACCCTACCAGGAGTGATCTCTAAATGCAGAGCCAGGAGTAAACCCTGACACAACCATGTGTAACCCAAAAACCAAAACAATAAAACTAATGCATGCATTTCTAGACCTGTCTTCCCAGGGACTCCTTCCGCAGTGACCACCAGTTCCTTGGCCACTTGTCCATCTTGCCACTGCCCGATCCTGGTGAGCACACAGGGGTGTGTAGAGCTACCACATCAGTGTCTGGGTCATTTTCTGGCTCTAAGTGACATACTGGGACACAAGAGCAGACTTGGCAAAGCACAGTGGGCCACAATGGACCAATCCTCTTCCTGGGGAAGCTGGTGGACAAGCCCCTTGCCATGAACACTTCCATAGAGATTAATGGTAACCAATGGCTGAGGCTGAGAAAGGAAGGCAGAAGAGGAATGTCCTCTGCTGAGGCAGGAAAAGGTATTCATATGGTTGGAACATTCTAGAAACTCCTTCCTCTAACAGCCCTCTCCTTCCATCTGCAGATAACAAGGAGGCAGGCAGAGACAAAGAAACCCAGAAGGAAGAAAGGCCTTCTTCAGAAAATTATGAGAGGCCAGAAGAAAGCCCTTAATTAAACATCAGAGAATAAGGCTGAGAGACTTTGCCCTTGGAGGTGTTGACCAATCCAACCATGTTCTTAAACTTAAGAAAATTTAAAACCCCAGAGTTTGTGATTCTGCCCTTGGCCAAGAAGGACCAGCACTAGACCAAAACAATCATGGCAGCTCTTGCAATGAAGATGGTGGAATTTACCTAAGTGTGTGCATCTCTGATTCTCTTAACAGCTACATCTCCTACGTTAATATTTTAAATTCTTTGTTCTTAATTACATCAATCAAAAGCTCTCTATTTTATTTAAGAAAACAGCAATGCCATTAACAAAAGCACTTACCGGTTTCTAATGCCGTTGGGGAACTAAGCAATTCAAACCCAGCTAACTAGCTGGTGGCTATTTATTTAAGTACCAGCAAGGAGAAAAAAAAATCTGCTAGCAATGTGAATCTATAAAGTTCTCCCAACGGTTATAATGCTTGATCGATACTTATTAATAAACTACACCCTGAAGGGACAAAATGTAAAAGCCTGCAAATAAAGAAAGCTTCTGCTCTTGCCTGGAGTGGGGAACAGTGAGGAGGTCCACACCTGCCATTTGCATGGAGAGATGCAACCTGCCATGCTCTACGCAATAAGGGAAGGACATGGTTCAATCTGTAGCCAGAGGATTGTCACTCCACCAACCCTGCCTCTCCAGCCCCTTCTTTTGAGTGAAAGTTGCGAAAGGAATGTATTCCCAAATGCGCCCACCTAAAGGCACTTCAGTCCTGGCGGCAATGGAAGGGAAGCTTCCTGATCAACATGGAGTCAGACACTTGGGAGGTTCCAAGAGCTTGAGGGAGATCTGAGAATTCTCAGGACAACAACTTAAGCCCCAAGACAAGGAAGCACAGGGTCCCCAACAGGGAGAGGAAATGCCCTGTCACATCGTCTTCCAAGCATCCATGTGCTCACCCCATTATTAGCAGCGGGCCATGGGGCTAGGGAGGAAGAGACACCCTTGGCTTCCTCTGGGCTTCAGTGACTAGGAGGGGTCCCACCCCAGGAACACTCTCACCTGCCTCAATGCCACTTGAGATGTCAAAGCAGGATGAGAGGAGAGTCTGCACTGACCCAAGTCCCACACTCTGTGGGAATGCGGTGTAGATGATCCAAACCTGAGGCTTCAGAGTGGCATTGTGTGCTGATCAGCCTTGCTCTGGCCTGTTCAGGCTTCCTCTGGCCCAGCTTAGGCTCCTCCCTGTTGACCTTCAATCTTCCAGGAGGCCCTAATCCTTTTCTAAGCCTCAGGGACGTGAGGAGAATCACTCTCCTCTGCCATCATTTTCCTCACGTGGAAAGGCGGGGTGTCTGTGAGAGCCGGTCTGTTCCCCATTCTACCGTTCTGACAAGTCAGTAGTTACTGGTGCTGGTCACTCTCTCCCTGTGGCAGTGTCTGTGCAGCTGCCTCTCTGCAGGCCTTCACTGTCCCTCCAGACAGCAGCCAGCCTCTCATTTCACTTCTCTCATGAAGAGAAGATGGCCTGTGGTCTTGGACTCAGACAGCTGCCTCCCTTTCCCCTGCCTCCTAGAGGCTCTGAGAAACCCAGCTGGCGGTGCTGTGATTTAAGAGTTGTTGTCATTTAGTGGTATGTGTCAACTGGGCTGAGCTATGGATGACCTTATTCTGGGTGTTTCTGTGAGGCTGTTTTTGGATGAGATTAAATTCCAATCAGTGGAATCTGAGTAAAACAGATTGCCCACAAGGATGGGGTGGGCCTCGTTCAATCAACTGAAGACAGGAATAGGAAAAGATCCTCCTCTAACTAAAATAACTTTCTCCAGCATGCATGCACGTGTGCACACGCGCCTGCACACACATACACATGTTGACATGGTGCACATCCTATGTATTGCCTGTGAGGTCTCTTCCTCTGGAGAATCCCCATCTCAGATGCTTGTACAGTGGAAAGTAGAGTGAGGAATGGATCCCTGCATTACTGGGTAGGTGGGAACTGAGCCAGAAGTATCATACAGAGGGGATGCCGGGGATGGGAAAATAAAAAGAAGTATCATACAGAAATCAGAAATGAAGACCCCAGTCCTGCCCTTCTATGTGTATCCCAGACTGTAGACACACACACACACACAATCATACACACACACATAACCATGCAGAGACACACACATGAGCACACATTCTATCAACCAGAAACGTTTGGGGCTTAGGGAAACTTCCCCAAGCCACTGTGTGAGTCAGCTACTATCCCTGGGTGGTCCTGCCCCCAAGGGGATGGCTGCTCCAGCTGAGAAGCAGAGGCAGAGGAGCCCACAGGTTCAGGGTGTGGAGGAATGAGTCAGTTTACACATTGTAACAGCTGCTAGCAGCCCAGTTGGGGAGCCAGACAAAGCATAATTAGTGGGCAAAGGCATAGCCCAGAGAATGGGGAAGGCAGATAGGACCTGATCCCTGGTTCCTTCAGTACCAGACCCTCTGAACACATTACTCTGCTATTGGGGCTCAGTTCCTGGGGCTATATTCCTGCCCAGGATGACGGTAGAACCCTGGCGTGTCGTTTTCTCTTATTCTTGACTGGTAAACAATCATTTTAATAATATTTCTAGTCATTCTAGTCATTTTGTATAAACACAGTAAGAGAGGCAGAAATTTATCTACACCCGGGATTAAACATATAAGGTAACCATTCCTGGGAACATCTATCTGCCATATAGCCCAGACTACATTCCTCTCACCAGGTTGTGAGGATTTATTCCTAATCCCACAGGGTCCTTTTGATCTATAGCTTATCTTTGGGTCAGGAAAGAATTTGTTTCATGACCTTGCTCTTAGTTCATAATATTGTTCAGTACATTTAGTCCATCCCACATTGAGGCCAGGGTAGTTTACTCATGGCTTACCCTGGGTCCATCCAGTCCCATGATGAGACCCTCCTTTTAGAGTGCAAGGAACTAGAATCAATCTAAGGGCAACTGAGGTTTTAAGTTAGGAAATACGATGGATGCTCAGGAGTAACTAATTTGGAGTTAATGAACTCCTGTATCACAAATTCATAGCCTTTATTGTCTTCCTGTGTCTATACAATTTTTTGTACTAGGATAACTAGATATAAAGGGCATACAGGAAAGAGAGAAGCAGCTTCTCATTTACAATACAAAGCCCAGGGCTGTGAATAAAGAGTAATCCAACACCCATCTATCAGCCCTCCTTCTCCAGACCAAGAAGTTTCTTCACAGGTTCCTGGCCACACAGCTGTCAGAAGAAAGGTGGTGGGTTTCTTCTGAGCTGAATTTGGGGCACGTGTGTGCACAAATAATGTGAATATGAGCATGTGTAAATGGTGTGACCTTGTGAATGTGCGCAGACACAGACACATAGCTGTCAAAACGTACTGCTCAAATAAACCAAATAAACACCTCTGTAGATGTGTATGTCCCAAAGGTTCCTTGTCCTACTTGCCTCTAGGCTCCTGTAGCCCACTCAGGCCCGCAATGAGGCCCGCTTCAACCCCTCCATGACCATCACCCACCCCACCCACATGTAGCCACCCTTCTCCATTCCCGGGTGGCTGTGCTGCTTGACTTGCAACAGGGACCCTCAGAGTGAGCAGCAAGGGGGGGCTTTGCAAGCCATCCCCCCCCCACACACTCCCTCTGCTCTCTTTCCTTTTTTGAAGGAGAAGACTTCGCATTAAAGTCTCGCTTATGAAGTCCCTCAAGAAATGAACTTTCCGCAGAATTGGCTGCAGCTTCTTGTGGGTTAGAGTCAGATTGGAGTGGAACAGAGGCCAGGAGCTTGCTGGGGAGGGGAGGGGAGGGACTGAGCCACGAACCCGGGGGCCATATCAGGCCACAATCCCCAATCTGCCATTCTCCTGGGCAGGGGGCTGGGAGACCACCAGAATGGGGGGTACTGGAGTGGGGCACAGGGCACCGGGAAACAGGTCTCAGACAATCTGGGGCTCGGTAACCTCCATCAGTGCTAAGAGCTGGGCCAAATCCCCCAGCTCCCCAAGCACTGAAGGCTCCCAAAATTGCAAGACCAAATCCATCACTGCTCTCCCCATTGAATTTTCTCACCAGGGTCAAACATTCACCCCGTCCCCCAGGAGGCTCTCCCGAGGGCCTGGGCAGGATTCTGTAGGGACAGATAGAAAGGGAAAATAGGGTCACTCTCCTGCGGGCAGTCAGTGCTCAGGCCACCCTACCCACTCCACAATGGTGCTTTCAGCAGCATTAACTTGAGCAAACTTCTCTCTGGAAGGTCTTTCTTTGGAAGTAAAATTCTTTGGCAATGGATGTAAGCCTTTTCGAAAAGACAGGTCAGCCTGTAGTCAGCCCTACCTATAGAGACTTAATCAAGGATGGAGAACTTGGTGAATCATCTTTTGGAATTGCAAACCTCCACTCCTAAACCCTAGTTCTGTGGGAAGGTATACCCCAAACTTGGTGTCTGAGTTGCAAAACCAACGCTTATCATAAAGAGAAAAGTTTCTTTTTACGCTGATAAAGGCAGCCGGCAAACCCAGCTGGTGACTCCACCCCACCCATTTCCAAACACTCAAGTGAATCTAGAAAGATCTACACACATGGAAAGGTGGTCTCACCTCTTGGCTGATTGTCTATAGGAGACTTCTTTATATTGTCTATAAAGACTTCTGTCTTTGCAATCACGGATCAGATGTGCTCTTTCTGGTCTTCTGTTTATCCTGCAGGAAAACTGCTTTCTCTCTCCACCTCTGGGGAGAGTTGGCTGGGCAGGGTAGAGTCATTTTAAATTCTGTTTGCCTAGCTAGCCCCAAACTCCCCTGAAGCTAGTTGAGAGCCGGGGGCTTCAGGAGGATGGAGGTGTGAAAGGGGAAACGTCTGAGTTTCCTGCCAAAGGTGCTGCCTGCAAGAAACAGGTTTGTCCCCACCATAGTCCCCCAGTGGCCTGCAATGTCCAGAGTCCCCCCAGCCCTCCTTACATGTTTCTTTGCCCTGGGTTCCCTTTGCTCTCATTTGTATTTGCTTACTCAGCTCCCTCTGTTTGCCACAGTAACACGCAGGCAGAGGGGAGGGTAGAAATTTCCTCTGTTTGCCAAGTTCAGTTCCCAGAGGGGCCTCCCTCATCTGGACCCCATTCGTGGAAGCATTTTGGAAATTACTTTTGTAGGCAGGGACAAACTCTACTTTGCTTTTTTCTGTGACCTCAGATTGTACCAGGTGAATTTATCCAGGCACTTTCAGCAAGTCATGGATGTGAGTAAGAAAAGATTTCAAGCCTCTTCTGGTGTCCTGGTGTCATGGACAGCTTGGGTGCTCCTTCCTTTTCTCCTTCCTGTTCATACACTTACACACACACACACACACACACACACACACACACACACACACACTGCTAGCTGGGAATCAAAAGACAGGGCTCCCGTGGTGCTGGACTGGAACCAAGTTCAGCAGGTTGTCTGGAAGGACTATTTAGTTTAAGCCTCTGGTATTAGATTCTCAGCATTGGTGATGCTGTATCACCTGAAGAACTTTTGAACATGGTAATGTGCGTAGCCCTCCCCCAAACTGGATCAGACTTGGTGCCTGGTAGGTGACTATGTGTCCTAAAAGGTGGGCGTTTATATAGGTATAACAGCATGCACCTACCTGAATTTGATTCCCAGCACCACAAAGTTTGCAGATCATTAGCAGATATAGCCCTGGAGGCCACCAGCACTGAAGAACCTACAGCACCAAGTCCTCCAGCTGAGATACTAGTCTGGTTGGCTGAGAATTGCCAGTGGAGTTCCATGAATTCCTGAGTACAACTCAGAAGCTCCCCACCCCAAAAGAAACTCATGGTAATGACAAGGTGAGTTGGTAGGAGTCTCTTACTCCCCCCCAGGCCCCTCCCTATGAATTAAAAGGCCCTTCCACCTCCTCAGCACAAGACATAATTATTACAAGACATAATTATTCTCCTTTGTGCAAATTCACTCTCAGAAATGAAGTGGGGAGAAATGAAGTGGGGATTGAACCCAGCTAATCTGAGTTCAATCTCTGGCATCCCATATGATCCCCCAACCTCCAGGAGTAATTCTTGAGTACAGAGCCAGAAGTAATTACCGAGCACCAATGGGTGTGGCCCAAAACAAAAAGTGAAGAGAAGGAAATGGAAGGGAAGGAGAAGAGAAGGGAGGGAGGAGGGAAATGAAAAGAGAGAAGAGACAATAAAAAAGAAAAGAAAAGAAAAGAAAAAAAGAAAAGAAAAGAAAAAAGAAAGGAAAGGAAAAGAAAAGAAAAAGAAAAAGGAAAAGAAAAGAAAAGAAAAGAAAGGAAAGGAAAAAGAAAAGAAAAAAAAAAGAAAAGAAAAAGAAAAGAAAAAGAAAGGTTGGAGAGATGGTACTGTGGTTAGGGTGCTTGCCTTGCACACAGTTGACCCAGCTTAGATCCCCAGCATCCCACATGGTAACCCACGCACTGCCAGAATAATTCATGCATACAAAGTAAGGAGTAACCCCTGTGCATTTCTGGGTGTGACCCAAAAACAAAAACAAGAGGAAGAAGAGAGGAGGAGGAGGAGGAGGAGGAAGAGGATGAGGAGAAGAAGAGATCTCAGTTGACAACTAAAAATTCTGTTCCTAGTAAATAAGTAGATGTTGCTTTGGGCACAAGGAATAATGAGCCCCAGTCTCTGGGAAACAGCAGAATGAACAGCTCCTGATCTCCCACACCATGGCTCCGTGCTTCTGTGTCTAGTGGGGTTGGGACTCCCAGACAGTGCTTGGGATCCGGAGGCCACTCCCAACAATTCTTGACCTAGAAAACTCCCAGCCTAACAGACACCCAGTGCCAGGGCCCACTGTACCACACTTGACAGTGCTCAGAAGGCCATGTGAGACAGGGGGTGAAACCAGCATTCACACACGCAAGGCCTGAACTTAACCCTCGGTGCTAGACCTCCCCACCCACTCCCCAGCCCCACTGGTACTTTTGAATAGAATTTCAGCTAATTAAATCCTCCCTGTTAGTCCTGCCCACAACCAGCTCCAGCACCATGGAAGCTCATTCACCAACAATGGTCCAGAGACTCATATAAAAATCTCAAAGGAGATCAACAAATTGCAAAGATTCTTCCAGACCCTGCACAAGGCAGTCATCCAAGGCACCATGGGTGGGACAGGAGAGCTCTGCGTGCCCACCAGAGCCCCAGCAGCGAAAAGCCTCCACACTCCACAATTGTCAACATGCTTTTAGTCAGACTCCACTGCTCAGGATGAGCCTCATCCAGAAATTAATCTGTGATTGAAATCTCCAGGTTTTCACGGAGTTGGGGTTGGGCTACCTCCCCATGTCCCTGTACTTCCAGAAGCCCTGGCAGTCATATACAAGCCCCAAATCCTCCACCCAGTTAAAAATTTAACTTCAACTGTATCACCCTGTTAAAAATTTTGGACTTCCTGGAACATGTAACCACATTGTGGCTGCGAGAACCCTCAAACTCTACAACACTGGTAGCACACCAGATTGGATGGGATATAACATAGAAGGCAACCAATCCTGATTAACAAAATATAAACACAGAAGGCTTAACCTGTAGCAAAATCTTATTAATCTCTTATACAAGGACTTAATGTCTCCATGGTGAGCTAAAACAATTTACACTAATTTTCTTCTAGGTAAAAAGTTTTTGATCATTCAGATAGCAAATTACTGTAAACACACAATATAAAATAAATTACTGAGGGCCTGCTATGAAGGCAGGCTTATTGAGTTGTTGAGAAAATTGGAAATAATGGAAGTGGAAAGGTGCAATGGTGGTGGGCTTGGTGTTGGTATATTGAATGTCTGTAACAAATCATCATGAACCACTTTGGTAAACCACAGCGCTTATTATAAAGTGTAAGGGGAAAATAAATTTTTTAAATAACGTAATAAACCCTCCCTGAAATTCAGGAAGGAAAGTCTTTGCATATATTTAGTCTTATAGATCAGATTTGTGGGGGCTAAGTTCCCCAGAAGTGTTGGGGCAGCAGGTTGGATACTCGTAGAGTTAAGAAGGACTATGCTGATATCAAAGAGAAACTACAGGGGCAAAAGCATTTTCCTTGTATCCCAATGAGTCTGTTTTGAAGTCTTGCACTGCATAGGATCACAGAATCTCATCTTCCCTAAGAGCAGAACCAGAAATAATCCCTGAGCACCATGAGGTATTTCCCCCCCAACCTTCTGAAAAAAAGAAAAAAGGTCAGACAGTGACAGAGCCAGGCATACATCAGTCCTATGAATAATCTCTGCAGCTCTCTGTGTAGTAGCTATTACTGTAAAGGAATAAATTCTCTGATCCTAGAAATAATAACACTACTGGGCCAGAGAGATTATACAGTGGACATAGCCCTTGCCTTACAAGCAGCAGACCCAGATTTGATCCCTGACACCACATATAGTCCCCTAAGTACTGAGAATGTGGCACCAGAGCCGAAAGAGAAAAGAATAAAATAACCACATGTGTATCACGAAATAACCATGACACAATTTGATATGACTTGGCCTCCTCAGAGCACAAGGTTTCTACACTAGGGCGCCTTGGGCCAATATACCTTTTCTCTCCCAGCCTCCGTTGTCTTAAATGACTTTGAAGCTGAGGTTCTGGAAAATGGGCATAAAAGTACAGTGGCAGCTATGAAGGGTGCATCAGAGCTCAGCCTGGTGCCTTCATGGGAGGAAGAAACTGCTTTTCCCAAAGCATCTTTTCCTTCTAGCATTTCAACTGCCACGGAGAGCCCCATCTGGCAGGTGTGAAGATGGGTGAAGAGGAAATAGCTGTGCTTCTGCTCACACATAGATGTGGTTTGGTTCAGGGAAGTCCTGGACGGAGGCTCTCCATCATGGTTGAGAAGATGGGGAGCCAGGGCAGACTTGCTGGAGAAGGGCAACGTCTAGGAAATGGAACCGGAAATGCCTCTGGCTCATGTTCGAGTCATAAGGATTCCTGCATGGGCATGAATTGGGTTTGAGTGAAGGGGCAGATAGAGGCTTAATGGAGATGGACCAGGCAGAAGGATCTGGGGTGTTTGGAGGACCCAGGGATTTGCCCAGGAGTGAGATAGCTCGGAGAAAGGCAATGAAAAAAGACATCTTGATATATATTGCCCATTGCTCAGGTGGCCCCCCCAAAACCAGCAGCCTTGCTTGAGGGCATAGGGCCTGGGTTGGGTGGACTTCGCCACGTCAGTTCAATAAGTTAACTGGAGGCCAGGTCACAGCACAGCAGTGAGGGTGTGTGCTGTGAAGATCACCGAGGTCTGTCACGAAGCGGGGCCAGCCCCCTCATCACTGGCCATTTGAGGACTACCAAGTGTAGCTTGAGAGATCTTCCAAGCACCACTGGGGTGGCCTCAGTGGTCCCAGCACTGCAGGGCCCAAGCACCACATACTCAGACCTTACCTCCAAACCACCAGCCAGGACAGCTGAGTATTAGCAGGCATTGCCTCAGATCCCCTGAGTACCATTTGGGAGGCTGCTCCAAAAGTTAATATATTAACCGATTTCTTTCTTTTTTTTTCTTGCTTTTTGGGTCACACCCGGTGATGCTCAGGGGTTACTCCTGGCTCTGCACTCAGGAATTACTCCTGGCGGTGCTCGGGGACCATATGGGATGCCGGGATCGAACCCTGGCTGGCACAGGCCGGCCGCGTGCAAGGCAAACGCCCTACCCGCTGGGCTATCGCTCCGGGCCCTATAAACCGATTTCTGGCATGGGGTATGGGGCAGGGAAAAGAACAGATGTGTACTTGTCTTCAGGGAACTTGCTTTGGTGAAAGGCAGCCCAGTGGTCAGCCATGGGGCGAAGCAGCTAGAAGCAGATTGCTGAGTGGCAAAGAGGCTGTCATTTCTGGCTCTTTCCCTTGGAAATCCCTCCTTGGCCTCATGGATGGAGGTGCAAGGTGTCACCTGTACCCCATGGGTCAGCTGGCTCTCCGAGGAGGAGCATCATTCCCAAATCTGTGGCTTAGCCACATAACCTTGTCCCAAGCACTTTCCTTCAATATGGGGGTCTGGGGTGGAGGAGTATGTCTAAAGAGCTGGAGGTTGCGCTGTGCTTGCTCACTGCAGGTGAATGGCCGGGCTTCTTGGACCGTGGACAGGAAGGCAGCGTGGGATGGACAGGGAATCTCATCTTGGCCTCACATCAGGAGTTAAAATATGCATCTCCGTTAACCCAGCTTTTAGAAATGGTCCCAAAGAAGCATGAATATTTTCAGATTTATCTGCAAGATTATGCAGGAGAGCATTGTTTATGAGAAGGAGAAGAAAAAGCATTGAAAGATCTAACCATAGAAGACTGGTTAAATAATTTATGGCCTGTTCACTCAAGGCCGGTCTTATAAATTATCCCATGGACAAATATTTAATGGCATGAAAAGAAAGTTGAAGACAGTTGAAAATATCACGTCGCAAACTAGTCTGGACTATAGGGTGCTGTTTAGGTAGAAAAAAATATATTTATACCCGTACAGAGAGATACTAGGAAGAGAAATAAGCAGTGCATAGGAAAACAGGAAGCATTCATAATTTCAGGGTAGCGGAGGTAGAAAATGTAAAAATGATCTTCTCTGGAAGTTTTCCATAATAAACATCCATAACTTGCTTAATTGGAATAAAAGATATTCTGGTTTTCAAAGTGGAATCACCCCACGTATAAGCTAACATTTCCCACTGGGCTCCTATCCCAGGTGCTGGGTGCTGGGCACTGCTTGGACCTGGCTGGGAGTAGGCTGGTCCAGGAGCATCCTCCAAAGTCCCGGGTACTGGGCATGCTGCACGGCCTCTTAGGGTTCTCTGGGGGTATGTGTCCTAGGAGGTGCTCTCCTACTTCCTGGCCCCGGGAAAAGCAAAACTCAGGCCTGGTGACTGCATCAATGTTGTGTAGGTGGCAGTTCTGGCTACTGTCTCCTACTCAGCCAAAGCAGGCTCCTTTGAACTCCTGGTGGGCACCTTCAGGGAACCTTCTAGAGAAAGCCTGCCACATGCCCTGAATGGTTGGTTGCAGGTTCCTTTCCAAACACTTCCTACCAAGTGCTTGCCACATAGGCTACAAATATCGTCCCCACCACCCTCTGAGGGTTATTGTTGCATCCTCCTTACCAGTGGCGAAGTGGAGGCCAAGAGAGCAGAAATCACTCCCCCCTGTCACACATTCGTCAATGTCAGAGGCAGGATCCCACCCAGGTAGTGTATCCCCAGAACGAACAGTCAGAGACTCGGGGCCTAGGGGCTCCTTTGGCAGACAGTTGAGCCACATTTGTGTAGGGACTTGGAGTTGTTTTCAGATTTTCCCGAAAGGCAGTGAGTTCCTCATGAGCATGGGCTGTGGCTGTGACTTCATGGTCCCAAGCTGAATGTACTGAATGTACAATCCACTCTAGGTGCCACGGGTTCTGGGTTCCGGTCTCTTCCTGCTCTCCCTGCAAGAGCACTTAGCCATCTCAATGGAGCTGCTTGAAGTGCATGTATGAGGAACGATACAAGACATACAGTAAAGCAAGGGCCAAACACTGGACTTGGGGAGGTCACGAAAATCTCAAGACCCCGAGAAGGCCCACCTCGGCCTTCTGTAAAGCTGGAGGATTCTTTCTGCCTCTCCCAACATGTCTGGAGAAGGCCGAGCCCCACTCCAGGTCATGGCCTGTGGCTTTCCTTCACCCCGAAAATGGGAAAGAGAGATTCAGACAGAGACAGAGCCTGTGGCCCAGAGGGTGAACCTGTCAGAGTTAACCTCTTGGCTGTGTTTCTGCCAACTTTCCAAGCTGGTTACAACCCAGGATGTAAAAGACTGTGCCAGGTCTGGGCAAACCAGACCTGGTATAAATAGTACAAGCATATTTATTTACATATTTTCAGCATGGTGGGATGAGAATTTCCTCATGATTCCTCATGGTTCTGCTTCTTTGCCATTTTTAAAATTTTTTTTTTCTGATTCTCTGCAATGCACCCTTAATGAAATCATTCTATGGGGAGGTTAGGGGCGGCAGGGACAGGAGGAGCTGCTGTATGTTCTTCCCAGGCCCCCTCTTCTGTCGGTTGTTCGGTTGCAAAGCACTCTGTTTCATGCATCTCCACATGGCTCCTCGGTCATTGCCCCCCACCTAAATTCCCACCCCCGCCTCCTCTATCACACCCTCCACCGCACCGATCCCCTCAAAACCTGGCAGGAGCAACCATGCCACACAGGCCACTGCCTGTAACTCTGACTTCATGAGAAGTCTTTGACGACGAGGCCTGGAAATGCATCGCCTTCCTTGCCCACCCACCAGCTCACTCCAGAAGGCAACCCCGACCAAGTGCCGGGCTCTGTGTCCAGATGGGCAAACAGTCACCTGTCCACACAGTCTACACCCCCTGGCATCTGCCTCTGCCTGCAGCAACACTGCCAAGTAGTGGCTGAGAGAGTGGAGAGACGAGATGTGCTGCCTACTTTTCCCTCCCTGGAAGGAATTCTATGAGCAGGGAGTTGTTCTTTGCCTCAAAATATCTCTTGGGCTGCCAGAGCAATAGTAAAAGGACAAGGTGCCTACCTTACATGTGGCTGCCTCGGGCTTGATCCTCTGCATCCCATATAGTCCCCCGGCACCACCACCAGGAGTGATCCCTGAACACAGAGATAGGACTTAGCCCTGAGCACTGCCAGGTGTGCCCTCCCACCCACCCAGGGGGGAAAAAATCAAACAAAATTATCTCTTGGGAGGGGCCGGAGCGATAGCCCAGCGGGTAGGGCGTTTGCCTTGCGAAGCCGGCCTATGCCGGCTTGGGTTCGATCCCCGGCATCCCATATGGTCCCCCGAGCACCGCCAGGAGTAATTCCTGAGTACAGAGCCAGGAGTAACCCCTGAGCATCGCCGGGTGTGACCCAAAAAAGAAAAAAAAAGTCTCTTGGGTATTTTCTTCTACTGTTACCACATTGCTCCTCACCCATGCTTGTGAGACCTAAGACCAAACCTCACTCATCTTTGCATCTCTAGGATTCGGCCTAGTCCCCAACGCACAGCATGTCTGACATGTGCTTCCTGGATGAGTAAGTGAACAAAAGCTAAAAGCCTTTGAAGTGATCTCCTTGATTTCAGTTTTTTCCTTGCAATTCTGCCTAGGACTTTCTGTCAATGGAATCTTCCAAAGTGGGGGCCTTTGCTGGCATCTGCTTTCTATCAAGCGCCTCAAAACTCATCCCTACTTCACTTTTCTTGGTAACTTGTTCTCTCCTCCCCCAGGTCTTCCCACAGCTGCCCTGGTCCCTGGGGCTCGCAGCCTGGCTCGAGTCTAGTATGTGCTCTCCTGTAGACCTCATGTAGTTTCTCCTAGCTCTTCGTGGCTTCACACTGCCGCAACCCCCACTGATGGCCAATATTAACTAAACATCTCATGAGTTCAGTGAGGTGCCCTCCCATGACAGACCAGCAGTAGTGATGGCCCCAATCTGTTCATGTCTTTCTCAATCTCAGCCTTCTCCCACAGTGACTCGGGACCTGGCCTTGTGACTTGCTTTCATTAATGGGATAAAAGGATGACAGAGGTTTGCACATTGGGGTTTATCCTCTTGTTCAGCTTTTAATAGCCCAGAAACAAACCTAGGCTAGTCCAGCTAACCTTCATTATCTCAGCCGACAGCCAGCCAACCACCAGACATGAGCAAGGCCTTGGATTCTCCTTTCCAGAACCCTCCAGCTAAATACAGTTACTCACTGAGCCCAGCCAAGTCTAACAAGAGAACTGCTTTGCTGAGCCCAGTCCAAGTTGCTGGCCCACAGATAGTTGGGAGCTTTAAAAAAATAGTTGTTGCTTTAAGCCACTACATTTTGGGGGGCAGTTTGTTATTGTTCTTTAGATCAGTAAGACCCTGTGTTGGCCAGCCAGAAAAAGAGTGCTATGAAGACCACCTTTAGACATTCACCAGGAACCACTACAGACACCTTGACGACAGTATGAAAACACCCACTGGATTTCTTTTTTATTGGTTTATTTAAAAAAGATCATTAGGGGCCGGAGCGATAGCTCAGCGGGTAGGGCGTTTGCCTTGCACGCGGCCGGCCTCCCATATGGTCCACCGAGCACCGCCAGGAGTAATTCCTGAGTGCAGAGCCAGGAGTAACCCCTGAGCATTGCTGGGTGTGACCCAAAAAAGCAAAAAAAAAAAAAAAAAAGATCATTAGTAGAGGAGTAGAGGGAAAGATGAGGAAAAGACAAGAGGTGAAAGGAGAATAAAAGGCTGTTACATAAGCAGCCCAGGCAGGAAAGTGGCCAGCCTGAAGCAGCAGCAGTGGCTTGGCAGGGGGAGGCTGAAACCATCTGTCAGAGGCCTACTCAGTGCCGTCACCCACTTCCTCCAATGCGTGCATACACAAGCCCACTGAAAGCCTGGCTGGGGCTCAGGTAGGGCCCTGTCTGTCTGCACAGTAAACCTAAGGCCTCTGGCTTTCTCACCTTAGTAATGTCTACCGACTCTTGCCTTAGGCCATTCTCAGTGGAAATTAGGGGCGAAACCCAGAGATCAAACCCAAACCCTTATATACTTTGCAAGCTTGAGCTTCTGCCCACCAATGGAGTAAACCCAGCTCAGGAGCTGGCAACAAACCTAAGAGGCCTGGAACCTGGCTTGTCACAAACAGCTCTTTAGAAAACTGGAGTGCTGAGTCTTGGCTAGAAGGGGCAACTCCCCTAAGAAGCAGGCAGGACTGAGTCTACATTTAATTAATGGCACATCTGTGTGTTTTTTCACCCTCATTTTCTACCCACCTCTCCACTCAGAGGCCCTGCTGGAAGCCCAGCCAAAACCGCCAATGTGGAGCAAAATGAAGTCAATTGTGTCAGGAGCTGAAGGAATATGATGAACAAAACCAGCAGGCAGCTTCCGAGGAAATCAAGAAGCACAGGGGAGGGTCTCAGGGATGGAGAATATGGCCAACAGGCCGGGTGGTGGGCAGGGCCACCCTGCTCCATTGGAGATACTACAGACCTCCCCTCTGAGTACACACTGTCGGAGGTGTGCAGTGTGGAATCACACTCCCATGGTAAGGCATTTTTCTTGTGGATAGCTCTTTTGATTTTATTCTCGGCACTATGATTTGTAATAACTGTAGGAGCAGGATTTCATGCATAAAATACTCCAACATCACCCCTTCCTCCAGAGTCTCAGCTTTCCTCCACCATGTCCCACCCACCTCCCCACCCCCCACGCCCCCAACAATCACACGCTTCCTACCAAAGACTGATTTTTAGTTTCTGTTGCCTTTGGCTATTTGTTGCTCCCTTTATGGGTCCTTTCGCATTCTGTGTCTCTGGGAGACCCTCTGTGTCTGTCTCTCTCCTTCTAACTTCAGCAGCATGATCCTCTCCAGCTTTCAAGAGCCCACAGGGCGCCCAGCACTGCTGAATGCCAACAAATGCTTCCCAAGGTCACCAAGTGTCTCTAGAGCTTTGGCTGTGGCATGAACCTTGGGCCTGGAGAGTTGCAGTGGAGACTCTTGTGTGTTCTCGTGATAGAGACAAATTCCAACACCTCTCCATAGTGCGGCAGGAAGACATCAGTCATGTGCAGGTCATCAGGCTTCTGACAGGCGTGAGCGGCCCCTTCTAGGCTTCATCAGGTGCCAGGTGAGGCCTGGGACTGTTGCAGCAGCGTCTTTGCTCTTGAGGAGTGACAAGTAGGAGGACACGCCCTAATGAGCTCTGCTCCCTGCAGGCCCAGAACACTTACATTTTTTTAAGATAACTTATTTTTTATTATTTTTTAAAATATTTTATTATACCACCGTGAGATATACAATTACATAGATGTTTATGTCCGGGTTTTGGTCATACACTGTTCAGCACCCATCCCTCCACCAGTGCCCATTTCCCACCACCAATGTCCCCCATTCCCTCCCCTCTCCCCTAGCCTGCCTCTATGGAGAGTTCTTTATCTCTTTTTCTCTCTCTCTCTTTTTCTCTCTCTCTCTTTCTTCCTTCTCTTACACACTGTGGAGTGTGATACATATATTTAGAGGTTATCATGAGTATCTTTTTACCTGTATTCAATACTCAGTTCTAGGCTGGTATTATCATTTACAACAATTGTTAGCACACTGTTCCCTTCTCTGTCCCACCCAATCTCCAACTCCCAGGCGCTTGTGGTAGATTCCATTTTTGGAAATACCTCCTGATCCATGTTTTGTCTGACCTTGGATATTGGTATCACAATATGTATATATACACACATATATGTATCTATATATTTACCAGAACATTTACATTTGCTGTAAAATCTGTCCATCCACCGCCGGCTTGTAAGTAAAGGGAATCTGCTCCCTTCCTTATTGTTGGGGACGCCAAATATTCCCCGGCACAAAGGAAGAAGATCCACTAAAGGAACCAGCACAGTCCACCCTCCCCCACCACACACACGCAGCACACACGGCGCACACACACACACACACACACACTCTTAATTTTTGGCCATTATGAGTCCATGATTTGACTGAATTATATTCAACTGTTTTTGCCATCCTGTGTGTCAGTCTCTGCAGGCCCTTCTTTGTGGGCCCTGTATTTTCCACAGCACAGCTGCTTGGGAGGACCGGAGCTAGGAACAGAGCTGTTCCTAGCTGTTCCTTTGCTTCCTTCTCCCTGGACAGGGCACCAACTGCTGCTCCACAAACAGGAGTCAGCAAGGTCCATGCTTGTTCCCCAGGGGCCGCATGGCCTGCAGCTCAAGGTTGAGGTCAGATCCTTCCCCAATTCCACCATATAAGGACCACCTTTGGGAGAGCTGTGCAGAAAGGGAAGCACCAGACCAGGGTCTTGGCCACTCTGAATGTCAGGCTCCCACTGTGCCGTGCAATATCCATCTGTCCCTCTTTCTGTGGGTCATCATCAAAATCAAATGAGGCGAGAGGACAGCAAGAGAGTGCTGGCCACACACGCAGTGGATCCTGGTTCAATTCCCAGCACTATACAAGGTCCCTGAGCCCCACCAGGAGTGATTCCTGAGCACTCCCTAGTGGGGCCCAAACCCCACCACCACCAAAAAATATCTAATTATGTCACAAAAGTGCTTTGAGAATAGAAAAGGCAGTATTCGAATCTCAAGTGCCAGAATTACCTTTTCTTCCACTGTGAAGGTTTGTTGCAAGATTCAAAGGAAAGATTTTTTTGAGTTTTACTATGTAATAATAAAGTCAAGTGAAGCTTGATAATACACTATAGTGGAAAATAGCAAGCACTATGAATTGCAAAACCAGGTTCAAGGTAGAGTTCCCCTTCAAGTAACTTTTTTTAGGGAACGGGTAAAGCATGGTGAGAGAGGGGGTAGTCTTCCCAGTTGAGCTAGGGACCCCACGAGCTTTAGACCCAGCAGTGTGTGAGAAGCCGTGTGGTTTGTGGGTAGAAGCCGGGAGCTTTGTAGGCGCACACTCCAGTCTTCTGAGCTGTCTGCTGGTCCTCACTTCTGTCTACTTGATCTATTCCAGTTTCATGGGACATTATGATTGATCTAAGAATAGACTATGTCCATGAGTTGGTCAATGAGAAATAAATAGAGGTGTGGCCTTCCCTTCCCTTACTTGAAATAAAATCTCAAAACAAGAAACCTTTTGCCTGGCTGGAGCAATAGTCCAGTGGATAGGGTGTTTGCTTTGCACATGGCTGACCCAAGTTTGAGTCCCCAGCATCCCATATAGTCCCCCAGCACCGCCAGGAATAATTCCTGAGTACAGAGTCAGGAGTAACCCCTGAGCATTGCTGGGTGTGACCCAAAAAAAAAAACCTTTTGCCTCTGCCCTGCAGGAGAGCAGGAGGCCTGACTGGCAGTGCCCAGGAGTCTCAACTGTAAACTGTAAGCTCAGGGCACACAGCAAATCGGAAGATTAGAAGGTGGAGCTTGCTTGATGGCCCTAAGGTACCCACCACCAGGCTTCTGGTGTTATGGGAAAACTCCGGACTGAAAATGCTTAAGTCATTGTGATTTCCTGCCTATCACATATGGAAATTGCTGCAATCTCTAAGGAATGCAAGTTGGCAATATTTTTCTAACACAAATTCACATATTCTTTGACTCAACATTTCTACTTATCGAATTTCTCCCACCAGACATGCTCACACAGTGCTCAAATAAGTGTTTTAAACTGTTTATTACAGCATTATATTTGTGACAATAGGATTAGATCCCACACAGTGAAACCATCAAGAAAAATAGATATTGACTTTAGAAGGATTGCCAAGGTGCTGTGTCTATGGATAAGACATTGTTGTTAAGATTTATTAAGTGTAAGAAATGAAATAAATAATGGTTCGAGTTAGATGAGAGGTGAGTAGAGTTTTGGATTTGTTTTGGAGACTACACCCCTAATCCTGGAGACTTGTTCTGCCCTTTTCTCTTGCTGATATATCTCAGAGATTTGAAAATTTCAAAACACACACACAAGGCAAAGGGCAGAGGAGTGGAATGGATGGATGATATCATCTGTGGGAAGGTTTTTTTTCATAGAAAATATATGGACTGTTAAGAGAAGAATATTCGTGGAAAGACACATCAGAACAAATGTGATGGTTATGGTTCCTTCTAGGAAAGGAAGGAGGTCTGGGGGAGATTGAGTTTTCTTTTTTTGAGGGGGCACTTCATATTCTTTTTTAATTTTATTTTATTGAATCATAATGGTGAAATAGACCAATACAAAGACAATTACAAAGCTGTTCATGATTGAGTTTCAGCCATACAATGTTCTAACACCCATCCCTCCACCAGTGCACATTTCCCACCACCAATGTAACCTGTTTCCCTCTCCCCATCCCCACAACCTGCCTCTATGGCAGACACTTCTCTCTCTAATTTTCTCTCTCTGTGTGTGTCTCTCTCTCTCTCCCTTTTTGCCCATTCTGGTTTGCAATACAGACACTGAAAGTTTATCATGTATGTCCCTTGATCTACTTTCTATACTCAGTTCTAGTCTAGCGTTACTACTGAACTTTCTTATTTCCTTGCTCCAAGTAATGATAAAAAAAAAAAAGATTAACCAACCAAATGCAAAGAGGCAATGAGGGATAGGCAGGCAGAATTCAGGACCCTAATCACGTGGTTTGAGGGCTACTGGGACCACTCTAGGCCCCTCCACTTTGTCACCCCAGAGAAGGTGCCGCTGAGACTAGTCTCCCAGCCGAGCTCCGTCACTACTTAAAACCACATTACAAAGATTGAACAGCAGGAAAGAGTGACTGTATTAAGTTGCTCTACAACTGTATAGGGAAACCACAGAGCTCCCCACTTCTGTGAGAAGCAAAAGCTTTCTGTCACCTGTGATCACATTGAAGACACTTTTGGGGGCCACCACTGAGGGTTGCTCAGGGGGAACATACAGTGCCTCTCCAGCCCCTGAGGACACATTCTTGAAATAGAAAAGAACAAAGAAGAAAATAAAAATATCCTTTCCTATCTTGCTCCCTTGAGCAAACAACATATATTTTAACATGAATGTGTGTGCACGTGCATGTGTATGATCGGAAACATACTATTTGATTATCTGAATCAGTCCACAACACAGAATTGTTTGCATTTCATTAAATGCACGTTATGGGCTGAAGAGATTGTATAGCAGGGAGTGCATTTACTTTTCATGTGGCTGAACTGAATTTGATCCCCTGCACCCCATAAGTTCCCTGAGCCCCACCAGGGGTAATTCGTCCTTACAGAGCCTTGAGTAAGCCCAGAGGGCCATCGGGTGTGGTCCTGTCCCCATAAAAACAAACATCTCACATTACAACATGATTGCAAATATGGGCATACAGCTTTAATGTGCCTTTTCCATAAACTTTTCCGTTTCCTTTGCTGGACTCTTAGTTGATTCTCCTGCTTTCTGACAATAGCATGATTACAAATCTCAGTCAATGCTAACAATGTCTGATTTCCACAAATACACGGTGCAATTTTCTTTCTTTTGCCCTTCAGTAAACACATACCCATTTCGAGCAAGACAACTTGGTTCAAACAAACTAGCTCTAAAAAGACAGATTGGAGCTCTTTGAGGAAGTGGGACTGTAAATGTAGCTCTTTGGTGATGGTAAGGAATCGTTTTTGTGTGAAAATGGCCTCGCGGTTATATAAAAATGCTTCCTCGGTTTTTCAGAGATCCGCACTGGTGCCCATAGTTATTCAAGGCCAACGTGAAAAGCAAATATGGAAAAGTAATCATTGTTCACTCTAGGGTGAACTTTCCAGTATGTTTGACATTTTCATTTAAAAGATGTCTTGGAAGTTAAATACTTGGGGCCAGAAACAGTACAAGGGTAAGGTGTTTGCTTTGCGCACAGCTGGTTCAATCCACATCACAACATTTCACTCTCCAAGCCCCCTCCAAAGAGTTAGCCCTGAGCACAGTTGGGTGCGGCCCAAAACAGTTAAATAGTTGACCCTGAGAAATAGCACTGGGGGCTTCGCGGGCTGGAGTGGGGATGGAGGTGGGTCAAAGTACTTACCTTGCACAAGGCCAACCCTTAGCGCTAGGTGTAGCCGCTGAGCACAGAGCCAGATGTAAACCATCGATGAGCACTGCCAGATGTGGAGATCTCCCCCACCATACCCCACCCTTCTCCACCGCCCCCTGCCCCCACCAAGGTGAAATATTTTGGAGCTGGAGCCCCAGGTTCAATCCACCTTCTCCCCAGGTTCCCCCAGTACCACTCAAGTGACCACCAAGAATAATGAATAGCCCTGCAGTATTAACGGGTGTGGCCCCCAAACAAGGAATAAAAGTCAAATTCTTTGTTCTAGGAGTTGAGATATGAACTGAGATGCAGCAGTGACCTACAGTCCCCGACTGGCCTTCTTCCCTTCTTGGAACTGCTGCCCACCACCAGACTCGGTCTTGGAATCACGTTCTGGGCGCCCCAGGGCAGGAGTGGAGAGAGCGCGGTCTTCCCGTCCCGGCACAAGACCATCTATGGATCGCTGCCTACTGACCCTGGTTTCCCCCCGCCGCCCAACTCCTTCGTCGGTACCGGCGCCCCTGCAAGCTGTGTGTCTCGCTGTCAGAGCGCGCCGCGGGTCATCGAGATCGCCCATCAGGATCCTCAGCAAGCGCAAAAGAGCCCTGTCCCCCTCAGCGCGCTCCCCGACGGCAGGTCCTGGCGCCACGGAGCGACCTCGAGGATTTCTCGCTTCTGCCAGCGCCCCCAAACTTCGGGGCTCCACGGTGCGTGCTGGCTCCGGACACCACGGACTCCCTGCCTCTCCCAGCGCCAGCACTGTGGCTCCAGCTGCCCCACGGGGCGGAGCAGGAGCTGGCACTCGTGTGTGCTGGGGCCCGCCAGGAGTTGCGCAAGTTGCGCAGGGTGTCTATAAAACGGGCGGCGCAGGCATGGAGCCCCTGAGGACTCCTGGCATCAGCAGCTGCGAGGTAAGGCCCGGCGCTCCTCTCTCTTGCTTTGTCTTTTTAGGTGGGTCACAGCACCTCACGCTGCCCCAGAATCCAGGGAAACTGAGGCGGGCATGAGGCAGTGCTGAAGACGTGCTTCTAGACTCTGGTAACCAGCGGGAAGGCATTTGGAGGCATTGGGGAGGCTGGGGAGAGTTTGGGGAATGCTGTGGTGCTGGTGCCCATTGGCAGAAAGAAATCTATGCCTTACGGTCAGAGCGACAGTGCGAGCAGAGGGCTTGCCTTAAGCACTGCCAACCTGGGTTCAATCCCAGGCACCCCATATGATCCCCTGAGCTCCCACCAGGAGTAATCCCTGAGTGCAGCGCTAGGAATAAGTCCTAAGCACTGCTGGGTGTGGCCCAAAACCGAGCGAGCAAGAGACAGACAGACAGACAGACAGACAGACAGACAGACAGACAGACAGACAGACAGACAGAGACAGAAAGACAGGGAGAGAGAAAGAGAGTGACAAAGATAATGAGACAGAGAAAAAGAGAGAGACAGAGAGAGAGAGAGAGAGAGAGAGAGAGAGAAGAACTAAATAAATCTGATTCAGGCAGGGCCCCAGGAGAGTGAAGCCACTGGGCCCTTGCTTTGGAAATGGCCCTGGGCACGTCCTCAGAGATCAGGGTGTCCCGCTCCCCCTTTGGAGGGCACAAAGCTGGGGTTGGAGTTAGGGAAGATAACTCTGCACGATGCAGATATATTCTGTTGCTGGCACTATACCCCCTACCCCAACATCCTGGGGTGCAACACTAGGCTCTGAGCACCACCCAGTGCAACTCTGGAGGTCCCTGAACACCCTTCACCAAAGAGCCGCAGCAGCACCTCATCCTGGACTCTGCATTGAACTCTCGGCCCACTTGGCTGAGAATTGCCGTCTCTGGGAATGGCCCAGGAGCTCCTGAGCACCTCTTAGAAAATTAAAAATGTTGGAGTATAGGAAGACATGGGTGTGAACACTCAGTTTCTGAGACCCAGATGTGGCCTGGCTCTTTGGGTAAAAATTCAGACATTCCACCTGGGGTACTGGATTTTGAAGGACCTGGTAGAAGACAATGAACTAGAAAGGAGTGGAGAGAGTGAGCCCGGAGAGGTAGTGTAGTAGCGCTTGCCTTGCACGCAACCCACCAGAGTTCTATCCCTGGCATTTCAAGTGGTCCCCTGAGCACCACTGGGACCTGAGGACAGAGTCCGGGTAATCCCTGAGCATTGCCAGGTGTGGTCCAAAAACAAAAAGAAAGGAAAGAAAAGAGAAGAAAGGAATAGCAGAAGGGAGGAACAAAGGAGAAAAAAAATCAAAGAAAGAAAGAAATAGAGAGAAAGAGGGAGGGAGGAGGAGGGAGGGAGGGAGGGAAAGAAAGAAAGAAAGAAGGAAGGAAGGAAAGAAAGAAAGAAAGAAAGAAAGAGAGAGAGAAAGAGAGAAAGAAAGAGAAAGACAGACAGACAGAAAGACAGACAGACAGAAAGAAAGAAAGAAAGAAAGAAAAGAAAGAAAGAAAGAAAGAAGAAAGAAAGAAAGAAAGAAAGAAAGAAAGAAAGAAAGAAAGAAAGAAAGAAGAAGAAAGAAAGAAAGAAAGAAAGAAAGAAAGAAAGAAAGAAAGAAAGAAAGAAAGAAAGAAAGAAAGAAAGAAAGAAAGAAAGAAAGAAAGAAAGAAAGAAAAGAAAGAAAGAAAGAAAGAAAGAAAGAAAGAAAGAAAAGAAAGGAAAGAAAGAAAGAAAGAAAATCCAAGCCTGAATAGGTTGTGCAGGATTTCAGCTTCCTGTGGCCTCAAAGCTCAGAAAGTGCCTTCTTCCAGCAGATAAAATAGGGCTTCAACAGTACAATTTCTAGCTAATGGTTAAGATGACCCACTGGGCTCTGGTGACCAGTGGACACCAGAAAACCCAGCAAAATCCCAAAACCTGGCTTAACTTAGATTGCCTGAGTATAGAACATATCACACACACACACACACACACACACACACACGCACATGCACGCACCAGTGTCTGTAGCTTAAGGACAGCCTACACAGGAATGGGATCTCCTTAATGGCCTTTAGGTCTAGTGGCACCCATAGCTTAGCTGTCTTTTTTTTTTTTTTGGTGTTTGGGGTTGTATACCCAGTCTATCTCAGCAACTCAGGGGTCATCCCTGGCAGTGCTAGGGATTGAATTTAGGCCTCCCCATGCAACACACACACACTAACCCCTTGGGGCATCTCCTTGGCTCTGGGATCATCACTGTGGAGATGATGTTATGATTCCTGGCTTGCCGGAAGGGCGGTCGAGGGCAAGGCAGGAGGAATTCAAAGCGATGTCTCCTTTGTGGGAATTTGCTTCTGTTGGTTTCCAGTGTTGGTTCTGCGGGATGTGGGAGCGGGCAGTGGCCATCTGGGACAGTGGCTTTCCCCCAGGTTGCTCTGCAGAAACAAGATCCCAGGAGGGAAGGTTTGGTTGGGTTTTTTATTGTTTCAAACAGCGTGGTCACAACCATTGCCCAACCCTGTCTTTAGCAGAAAGACAATGGGGATCATGGCTCACCTTCAGGTAGTTGGGGTGGCCCACTCAGAGCTGGGGTGGGCAAAAATAGTGAATAGCCCTGCAGTATTAATGGGTGTGGCCGTTCTTTCCTTTGCAAGCAAGTGAGGACCTCAGGCTGAGGGGAACGCTTTCATGCTGGCCAAAGGAGTGTTCTTCTCATAGTTGGTACATCTGAGGCCCAAAATAACTCTTCTTAGTATTTGGGGAAAATATTTTTCTTCCCTCCCCTCCCCCACCCATTCTAGGAAATGGCTCCAAGTACCAAGGACAGAGCCAGAGCAATTGCAGCAGGTTCCTGCCCTGCAGCCCCTGGGCAGATGCCTGCGTCTGAGAGGCTAGAACAGGATGCAGTGTACTTGGGAGCGTTCTGTTCTGCTCACAGGTTCCAAGTGGCTGTCCCCACTCCAACCCTGGTGTCCCCCATCCTGGACTTTAGACAGTAAGGGACAAAATAGGGGAGGTGGGCACTGTCAGGAAGGTGGTGTCTTTGCATGTGCATCCTTGAGTGACAGGTATGTGATTTGTTTCTCTTCTTCGTTTGGGAAACATTCCTGGTGGTGCTTAGGAGCTACTCCAGATTCTGTGCTCAAGCATCACTCCTGGGAATGATCAGGGAACCATGCAACACTAGAGATGGAACTTGAGAGGAGACCGCACACAGCACACAGCACATTAAGTCGCCTCTCTGACCCCACATGTGTGATTGAAAGGAAACTTGGTCAAACTCTCCTGCAGTCCACCCCCAGTGGACGGGTCCCAGACTAGGCAGCCGCTCTGTGCTGGCCAGCCAGGAGGATGCCTAGGATCTCTCCCTTATCCGCATAGTTGACTCTGGGAAACAGAAAGGAAGCATGTTCCTGCTTGGGAACCACACACATAGTGCCAGGGCCCTGCTAATGCTTCCCACGGCTGGCGTTGGAGACCATCTCCACCCACTTCTCAGCAGGCTGCTCTCTGCAGCTCTTTCTGCTCCATGTCTTGGCTCTCTGGAATGGAATGCATGATTGGCATAATCCTCAGGAACATGTACATTGTTTCTGTATTGTGGGGGCAATTCAATGGGAGGTGGAGTGGGAATCAAGGTAAGGAGAAGGCAGAAAGTCACTGGGAAGAGGGGAACAGAACAAAAAGGGCAGGATACTCCAGAGCACAGGAGAGGAGTCAGGCTGATGAATCAGGCAGGGGAGCACCAAGGGCAGAGTGAAGGGAGCTGAAGTCCACAGGTCCCTGCACGGCATCCAGCTCACGCTCTCCACTCCTTTCTAGTTCATTGTCTTCTATGAACTATGAACGGCATCCAGCTCCCAGACAAGGGGTCAGAAAGTCATACAGGTGTGACTCTGGTAGCTAGCAGCACCGCTAGCCCAAGGAACCCCACATTGTACAACCCACCAGTGAACTATCAGGGCTGATTGGCCAAGGTTGCCAGGAGTAGCCTCTGGGCCCCTGCGCACTGCTGAGGAGCCCCACTCCCCAATTAAAAATTTTATTTCTTTATGCTTATTTCTCTTACATGGGCCTCTCTGTCTCCTGAGTACACTCAGAAAATGGAGACAATCAACAAAAAGCATGCCCCCTACAGAAGGCTGGGGACGGTACAGTGCCCTGACCTGCCGTGCCCAGGATCAGAATGACCAGGACCCAGGAAGAAGGTCAGGCTGGACCCCAGCTGTGCCCATCACCCCGTCTTTCAAGACCAGACAGATCCTGGGCTCTCTCAGCCACTCTGCAAATAACAGGAGACCAAGGCTACCTCCAGAGCTTTCCAGCCTAAAACGGTTCTCCCCCCCACCACCACACACACACACACACAAACACACACAGGAACACCCCATTGTTTTCCTCAACCTCCCTGCCCCACCAGCAGCAGGAAGGGAATCACAGTTTTCTGTGAGGAAGGTTAGGGGAGAAATGACTGGGTGAGTGAGTAGAGGTGGGAGGCGCCCCCTGGACCCAGGTGGTGTCAAAGAGCAGGAAATTGTGTCTGTCGGTGGTGTTGGTATGGGCTGGGCCTCCGCAGCTGGGGGACCTGCTTTCTGTGATTACATTTCATTATGTCCTGCTTGCCTCTGGCTCCATTGTCTAGCTTTGCTCTGTTCTTCTCCAGTGCACTCCTGCCGGGAGGGGATGTAGGGAGTGGCATGGCCTTAATTAAAAGAGAAGGAGTCAGCCTGAGGCCCAAGTATGTAAGCAGGTGGCCTGGGAAGAGCACAGGCGCTGGGTGTTAGAAGCCAATTGTGGTAGTGGGCAACCCTCACCTCATATTCCCCCACCTCCACAGGCTATAAGGCCCTTATACCACCCCCACTACTCAATCCCAGCACCCTGCCCCCCCAGCCTCTGCTTGAGGAGTGTTCAGAGGAGAGGAAAGAGATAGGGCTCTGTATTAACATTTCCACCACGCTTTCTCCGCCAACTTGTGGAACGCTCCTGACTCCTCACAGCCACTCCAGAGACCCTAGAGGGATGGGGCTGTGCAGCCAAAACTGAGCATTGCCTTCCCTACTTCCCTCGGACCCCCTCCCTGCACCCCTTGGTCTCCCTCTGCAGCCTTTACACTCCCCAATCGCAGCCCACAGCTAGACAGTCAACCTGAGGTTCCCATCCCTGCCCCACATACAAACAAATCAGCAAATCTTACCCCAGTGTTTTCTGGTCTATCCTCAGTCTGTCTCCATCCTTCCTGTCATGTGTGAATTTCCCCTCACAGTCACCCTCCCCCAAGGTCACTCACAGCTGATTAGTCCTGCCCCCTGGACCCTCATTAGTCCTAAGCCACCATCTCCTGACCGGCCCCTCTCTTCCCTACCCCACTTCTCTAGCCCCTGCACCCTGTGCTGGGGCTACCCTTCCCCTCAACCTTTATATACTCATCGCCCCCTCTTACACCCCTTACCAAATGTCACCTCCTCCCAGACACCCCCTTGATTCCTTCACTGGAAATAATGGTGACAGTGTTTAAGTGGGGTTGGCTGTGTGCTGGGTACAGTACTAGCACATTAGCTGCAGAATCTAATTCCCGCCATTCACATTTTATCACCAAAATAGGGGGATCCAACTCATAGTTCTGCTAAACCCTATGGCTCATTATTTTATGGACTCCCTCCTTGCATTGACCCCAGCATTTGGCCTGTGTAATTGTTCTTCTTTACATTGTAGTGCTTTGCACAAATTCTTTGACTTTTTTTTGGGGGGTGAGGCAGACACGCCTAGGAGAGCTCAGCAGAGGATGAGGTGGTGCTAGGGATCAAACCTTGAGTCTCCTACATGCAAACATATGCTCAGCCCACTGAGTTGTCTCTCTGGTCCTGATTATGGACATTCTTAGACCAGTTACTTAAGAGCACTGTTTGGCTCTTCACTTTTGTTTTTAAGGAATAATGAATGTGGGGCTAGAGAGATAGTACAGTAGGTAGGACACTTGCCTCGCACACGGTCAACAGAAGCTCAACCCCCAGCACCTCATATGGTCCCACGAGACCCATCAGTAGTGATCTCTGAGCACACTGGGTGTGGCTCAAAAAAAAAGAGAGAAAAAGAAAGAAAAAATAACTATAAGTAGGTCTCCAAACAGGCTTCCTGGGAAAACCACCAGCTCTCTCCACCTTCCTGGGGCTCCAGTTTCCTTTTGTCTCTGTGCCTTCCCACAGTGAGGGAAATACTGAGTTTTTGTTTTATTTTGGTCTGCTTTGTTTGCTTTTGTTTGGACCTCCCAAGAAGTGCTCAGGAGACCCCCCCCCACACACACACACATTCCAGGAATCATCTGGTGATTCTCTACCAACCGGGCCAGAGGCTCAATAGAAGGATGTGAGGATTCAGTTCTGTCCAAGCTTCGGTGTTGGGGATACCAGGCCATCCCACAGTGCTGGGGGACCATGTGGTGCCAGGATCCTATTCCAGATCCAGAAATATTGGAAGGCTCCCTAGCCACTGTCTTCCAGTCCCTTGAGAGCACCCCTTGTAGTTGAAGTGGGAATTGGGGTACAAGCTTGGTAGCTTTATTCTAGAGTAGGGTATATACATGCCTTGAAGAGCCCTGGAGTGCCCGGTAATATGGGTTTTTTTCCTTAAAGACTGGGAAATGTGTGGGGGGTGGAAGGCACCCCATCTTTCAGGTTGCACAACCCTTGGTGGGATCCCCATTCTCCCTCTAAGCTGTAAGCAAGGTCACTACTCTACTTGTTGCTTCCCTTCTTCTAGAAAACCCAATGAAAAAATAACATGCCTTGATGAAGTGTTATAAATAACGTATAAAGTGACTGCTTATCTCTGTTATCTTGTCCGAACATGAATCGTGCTAATATAATCACCCAGGGACAGAACACGCATTATCTGTTTTTATCTATTTGAGACAGAACACAAAGGCAGAAATGAACTTATTTCACTGTCTCTCCAAATTTCGTGCTAATATTTACTTATATCTGATGATTATTTCCGACTCACCCGCATGTCTTTAGCATGGACCGTTGGCCATGGTCTCTCACACGTTTAACTTTATTACCTTTTTGCCTCATGTATCTTGTTACAGCTGGCATGCTTAATCAAGGAGCTGCATATTATTCGGGATTTATGCCTCCATGACTTTGAACATCCAGCATTCTGGGCAAATCTATTATAGATTCTCTCCTGCTTTCATGCCCTTCTTTGCACCAGATGCTTTCCTGGTAACTCAGGAAAGCCATTTTATCTTAAATCCACTTTAATATAGTAAGGTGACACCTCTTCCAGGAAGCCTCCCGATGTGCTCCTATGTTCTCTTTTACTTGCCCTTGCAAAACTCTTTCCCTGAATAGCAGTGGGCTAACTGCCCGTTTCTTTTGTGATTATACCAGCAACTAGAGGGGGAAGAACAGCCATCATTTTTTTTTAATTTGGGGTTTTTTTTAGGGGGACCACATCCAGACACAGTCAACACTTACTCCTGGTTCTGTATTAAGGATCACTCCTGGCAGGTTCAGGGGACCCTATGGGGTGCCAGGGATCAAACCCAGGTTTGCCGCATGCAAGCAAATGCCCTCCCCTGCTGTCCTATTGCTCCAGCCCTCTAGCCATTATTGTTTCTGTCTCCTTGGTATCTAGCACTGTGTCCACATGCTCTCGGATCCTCAGTGAGTGCTGGTTGGATTCACGCTCCCATTTGGGAGGGAAAGGAAACAAGAAAGCAAGTGATAAATGCCTTTCGGAGCCCTCCATGGGCTGCTCCCGAGTAATGGAGAGGACATGTCCCCTAATGTCTCGTAATAGCCTAGTAATCGAGTTCATTTCTCAGGACCTTTTAAAAGCTCTTGCTTTGTGCATTATCTCATTTGATCCTTGTAAAAGCCTGGAGAGAGGCACACTGCAGAGGACAAAGGTAGAGTTTTTAGTGCTTCTGTGCTATGCAGAAGTCAGGCAGCTACGGAAAGTCTAGACCGGCCCCAGCCTTTAAGAGCCCACTCTGTTCTGCAGAGCATGAGATGAAGCCACCCATCCCCATGTGTCCCTGTGACCATGGCCTGAACGGTGGTTCTGCGGTCTATTAGACACCTACCTCATCATGGTTTTATTGATAGATCGTGCCTCTCCCCTGGGGACTGCATTTCATTCATGTGCTTCTAGATAATAAATCGTCTTTGAGGGATGATAGAACTGCAAGCAGCTCTCATTGCGAGCATGTCTGATAATGTCCTCACTAATAGGGCACCTGGATGAGCAGGAGCTGCCAGGGACCTACCTGGGAACGTCTGTGTGCTCACGGGTCATGTCTCATTCCAGGATCAGGGGCCAAACCTGGTGCTGGACTCAGGGGCCACTCCTGGTTCCAGATTCAGGCTGGTTCCAGGCTCAGGGGCCATACCTAGCTCTGTGTTCAGGAGTCACACCCAACTCTGTGCTTAGAGATCTGACTCTGTGTCTCAGGGCTCACTCCTGCCCCCAGGCTCAGGGGCCATGGCTGACAGTGATAGGGGACTCATGCCGTGCTAGGATTCGAGCCAGAAACTCAGCTCCAACCTCATGCCAGCCCAGTGCCATAATGTTTGTCTGATGTCTCGGCCGCACCTCCTGTGTTCTTACATGAACTAGTGGGTTCCCTGTTTCCAGGCCCAAGAAGCCCACCCCAAGAAGGAAAATGCGCTGTGGAGCTCTGTTCCTGATGCTCTGGCCCTACCTGTTACACGCCACACCGGTCCGCCACAATGTCCAGGATGACACCAAAACCCTCATCAAGACTATTGTCACCAGGATCTCGGACATTTCACACATGGTATGGAGGGTCTGGGGAGACGCCAGAGACACGGCCGGAGAGACAGTACAGCAGGTTGGGCATTTTGCCTTATGTGTGGCTAACCCAGCTTAGATTCCCAGAAAACCTCATTTGGTCCCCAAAGAACCGCTTACTCTAACCCTGGCCAGGAACAATGTGGGTAGAGCTCAAGAGTAGAGACCATGAGGTCCTGAGCTACCTCCCAGCCCTGCATGGCCCCCTCAGCCCCACTAAACATGGCCCCCAGGCCCCCTGGCTTCCCTCCAGCCTCACTGAGCTCTTCCTGCTCTCTCCTTCCTCACACACAGCAGTTGGTCTCCGCCAAGCAGAGAGTCACCGGTTTGGATTTCATCCCTGAGCTTCACCCCTAACCTGAGTCTGTCTGTGATGGACCAGACATTGGCCACCTACCAGCAGATCCTTGCCAACCTGCCTTCCAAAAACCTGATCCAGATCACCAAAGACCTGGAGAATCTCCGGGACCTCCTGCACCTGCTGGCCACCTCCAAGAGCTGCCCCATGCCTCGGGCCCAGGAACTGCAGGCAAAGGAGAGCCTGGATGGCCTCCTGGAAGCTTCACTCTTCTCCACAGAGGTGGTGGCCCTGAGAAGGCTGCAGGAGTCTCTGGAGGATATGCTGCAACATCTCAACCTCAGCCCCAGGTGCTGAGACCCCTCCCCCAGAGCTCTCTCCCATTCCCCCATCCCCCCACCCCAGGACTGAGGTTGAAAAAAGTCTGGGTCTCCAGGAGGAGCCAGCCTGCATGACCGGCGCTTCCCCAGGACTTGGGTCTATTTTTTCGCTCCCTTTTCACCCTTCTTCCAAAGGCTCAGTCTCCAGGTATGAAAGTAGAGGGAACATCCACCCATTCCTTCCTCCGCTCGCTGGATGAATGGCCTACGGGCAATCACCAGCCTCTGGTTGATTCCATCTTCCTCTCACCATACCCATCCCTGCCATCTGGGATGACTTGAGGAAGCAGGACGCAGAACTTGTGAATGACAGAGCAGGGCTCCATCTGAGAAACTGAGAGTACACCATGGCTGCCACATCCCAACACCCAGCTGAAAGCTCCCAAGCCACGCGGGTTGAGAAGCCCTTCTTTACCTGTGCTGCAGTTTGTTCGGCGTGAATCTGAAGCAGAACTTTGCCTTGTTTCCATCTCTTTGAGGGTGGGGGGATGGGTGGAGGGTCTCCCCAGGGCCAGGCTGCTCCTGGGTCTCCATCCCAATGGTCAGCCTAGGCCAGGGCAAACCCATTTCCAGGGATGTGAGAACCACCAGGACAATTCTCTTGCAACTGGCTTTGTTTCTACTGTGACTGATTTTAAATGACAGTCTTTGCAATGGCATTGCCCTGAGCGGATCTCGGCGGACCGGGTTATTTTTAAAAGGAGATGAATTTTGTCAAGTGTAATATATAGCTGGGTGAACCCGGAGGTGGGAGAAGGTGTTGGTAAGAGGTGGATGGATCCAGAATATTTTCTCTGAATAACATTTGGGGGTTGGGAGTGGGAGGAGGGGGCTCTCCAGATAGGGCAACGTCCTCTGCTGCTGCCCTGAAACCAATTCCTGGAATTTTCATGAAACTTGCAAAGGATTTGGCTCCTCTGGGGCGGGGGTGGTGGGGTCCTGCCAGGTGCCTTAAAGAAGCTGAGCTGCGGACACAGGAGGCTGGCTGGGAGGTGTAGAGGGAAGCTCTGGATTCTGCTGACTGCTAAAGATTGGTTTGTCCTAGCCAGTAGGGGGTGCTTGCACGGGCAGTGATTCCCCCAGGGCAGGGGGCTTTGATGGGGACAGAGGGCTGGCAACAGGAGGCATCCTTCCTTGGGGTTTGCAGTCCTCCTCCAAATTGCTTTTGGACTTGCCCGCAGCCAGGGCAGGCTTCCCACCCACTTGGAGAAGGTGAATCCACGGGACCCATGAGCATTAGTGGATGGTCCCAAGATGGCTGAAGATCACCCCCCTTCCTGCAAGAAATCTTGCTCATAGGGCGAAAGGAAGGTTTGAGTGTCCCGTGCTCTGCCACACAGAAACAGCCATCACTCTGCAGAGGCCCAGACCTCCTAGAATTCGAAATCCAAGTGTCCAACCTGCATCTCTGTGCTCACAGGGTCAGAAAAACTCACCAGAGGGACACTGAAGCCCAGTCCTGCCCTCAGATACCTTATTTTCTGGGCGCGAAGGCCCTTGACAGTCTGGCATCTCAGCAGGCACCTGAGCGGCATGAGTACAGAGTGGAGATGAGGTGGCCCACGGGCCTATCCCCGGCCCTACTTCCATCTACTGCACTTAGTAGCATGTTTACTGTTTCAGGCACATTTGCCTCCGTGTCTGTGACAACAGGTTTGAAGCAGGACAGCTGAGGATTGGGAAAGATGGTAACAGCAACCAGGACTGAAGCTGGGGTTAAGGGTGCCGGAGAGGCGAGCAGGGCTGGGCAGGGGCTTGCAGGTGAGGCTTAGGGGGCTGAGAGGGTGGTGGGGTGCGGGAGCTGATGACAGGGGGTGCTGGACGCCAGAGGCTGAGGTGGACATTTCATGGTGCTGAGATTCCAAAGCGATGGGGTGAGCAGCCGGTCACCAGGAAAGGCAGGGAAAGGGAAGACGGGCGGAAAAGGGATTCGAGGGAGAGGCCTTAAGAGGCAAATCAATCTGACAGTGAGAGAGTAAGGGTGGAAGGTTCTAGAACAGAGTCTCAAGAGATGGACAGGGTGAGGCCTGCTGTGGGAAACAGGTGACCGGAATCATCACAGCCATTGCCTGGTTGGGTTTTTTTTTTAAGCTTTTTGCTTTATAAACAAAACAAAAAAAAAACATAACTGGCACTCTCACTCATTCTTGGAGTTTGACGCTTTCAAAGTAGAAAAGATTTTTTAAATGTAACTTTAGAAGTTTTGTTTGCTTGTTTCAAAACAATCCAAATAAATAAATTACCTTTGCTCCTGATCTTGGTTCCCTGGTGCCTTTTGTGGAAACTTTGTAGAGGAGAAAGTAAAGCCTGGCTGACTCCCTCCATCACTAGAACTGGCTCTGCCAGTGGGCCCAGCCAGCCATTCAGGCTAAAGGCTCCCCCGACAGCCAGCAGAGCCAGCGGCGCGAGCCCCTTCTGCGCAGAGTCAGCAGCTTTCCTGCACACCAGCACTGAGACATACCACATGGCTCAAAACAAAGAAAGAACCACGACCCACAGCCCTCCGCAATCATGACCTGTGGGAGCACAGAGACCCATAAAGACCCAGCCAGGCACATTAAAAGGATAAGACAGGACTTCGCAGTGCAGTTTCACCCAAGTCCTGGCAAGGTTCGCCCCACAAAGACAATCACTTTCCTAAGCTGTTCCCACCCCACCCCCATAATACCATGAATCGTTCCAAGTCCCTTTTCACAAAGTTGTTCGTTGCTCGAGGAGTACATGAAGAAATGGCCCAGGACGCTGTCTGCCTTGGGGTCAATGGAGGTGAGCACCCTCCCTTCACAGCACAGTTAGCAACAAGCCTCAAATGCCGGCCATCTAAGGGCTGGAGAGAGAGCACATGGGTTTGAGGTATAGCTTTACATGCTGCCTAGGTTTGATCCCCAGCATCCCAGTGGTCCCTGTGCACCACCAGAAGTCTCCATCCTGTGCTCACAGGGCATGCAGAGAGCCAGGAGTAAGCCCTGAGCATCACTGGATGTGGCCCAAGAAAACAAAACAAACAACAAACAACCAAAAATGTCTGGCATCAGGGTCCAGGGAGCACACAATGCAAAGCCTATCAATGACAGCAGCCCCTCCCAGTTTGGGGGTAGGGTAGGGAGGGAACAGAGTTTCCGAAAGAACGGAGTGCAGCAGTGAATGTGGTCTGAGCATCCTCAGTGGGTCACTCAGCTGAGCGAAGTGGTTGGTCTTTACCAGTCAACACCAGTTGCAAGGGACAAAAAATCTTTTTATGTAAATAAAAAGAAAGTTTTTGGGGGGGTGGGATATGTCACTGAGAAGTCCTGTCCTTAGCCCATCTCTGAAAAAATCCTGCCCCTGCTCCCAGGGGCCTAGAAAGCCATGAGCTAGCCCCTGTCCCCACCTGCCTAAGGTAGGGACCAGGGCTTGATGAAGGATGTGTTTGCTCCTTGGTGCCATCTGGGACAAGCTGAGGTGGCTTGTTTCTGCGCAGCAGGTGCTGAGGATCTGGGACCTGACCCCAACTCCCCTACCCCTGTCTCAGGGATCTTAGATCAGAGGACCCAAAAGTCCTCCCTCATTTGTGAGACTCAGAGAAGGGAGTGTTCTTCCTGCTGGTCCTTCCAGATCTTTCTCCGGCCTCAGGCTTTCACTTGCTTTTCCCCGAGGCAACAGCTCACATCTGCCAAACCACTGGCAGAGGCCTGGGGCAGCCTCGGACCAAGTTCAGCCTCCAAAGTGTTTCTGGGAGACTTAGGTGAGGTGGGGAGGAGAAAGCAGATAGAAATCTCCCACTTTCTCTCCACCCACTTCTGTCACCCGGGAAAGCACCTGGGGATTTTGGACATGAGAATATCAACTATGTGGCCCCACCGGCTGTTTGCATCCTGCCAGCCCCACGGCACCTAATGACCACTTAATTGAGCATGTGTAGGAGAGGACCCTGACACCAAATTTCTAAGGGAGCCGTGGACTCAGGCTGGAGCCAGGAATTTCTCTTTGTAGAAAGGAAAGTCAGTCCTAGACAATACCCAGGATTTGTAGGTCTGTTGCCTTGCCCTCCTAGAAAAGAACTTTGGTGGGAGATAGTGACATGAAACAGCTTTTACTTAGAGATTTTTGAGAAAGGATAGAGAGAGAGAGAGTAATGCTTCTCCAGAGGTAGAGAGAGTAGCACATCTCAGGCACAGATGCCTGTAACTCCCCAGGATGGAGAAGCTTATGCTAGCTGAGAGAAGTGATTCAGGCAACATGTGCCAGGCAGCATGGACTGCCAACACGTGTGTCTATTCCCTTTTGTTTGGCTCTTTGGGGTTACACCAGGCAATGCTCAGGTTTACTCATGGCTCTACACTCAGGAATTAGTCCTGGAAGTGTTTGGGGGACCATATGGGATGCCGGGGATTGAACCTGGGTTGGTTGAGTGCAAGGCAAATGCCCTACACTGTACTATCGCTCTGGCCCCCTTTCCTTTGACCAAGTGTGCTTATATCACTTTTCTCAAACTGCCCCCACACAGGGCTTCCTACTTAGATGAGAGTCCATTGATATGGTGTTGTTAAGGAGAAGAATTTGAAGCTTTTGCTGGTCTTCCTTGATATCATTATCACAGTCCTTTGTTTCTGCTGGAGCCTCTCTCTCAAAGGAGGAGGAGGAGAAGGAGGAGGAAGAGCAGGAGGAGGAGGAGGAGGAGGCCCAGCCTTCTCTGAGCCTGTGCTGATGGCAGTGAGATCCTTATCAGACCTCACTTCCTGTTTCCACAAAGTGGGTCCTGGAATAATGCTTTCAGGGGAGGCGGAGCAATAGTACAATGGGTAGGACACTTGCCTTGCATGTGGCTGACCTGGGTTTGATCCCCAGCATATGGTTCTCTGAGCACTGTCAGGAATGATTCCTAAGTCCTGAGCCAGGGGTAACCCCTGCGCATCACCAACTGTGGCCCCAAAACCAATAAGAATAATGTTTTTAGGGATAGTGATGGAGTAACTTCTTCAAATCCCATTTTGATTTTATTATGTCCCAAGAACTCACTGCCGCCACCATCCCCACCTCTAAACTACCTGCCTGCTTCAGAAGGGAAGGCAGCTGCTGTGCTGAGCCTAGTGACTTTTCAAAGCACAAGTGCAGGAGTGTCTCTCTGCCACCCACACTACCAACCCCATGGCTTCCATTTACCCAGAACGAACAGAGAACAATTGACTCGGTTTCTAGCCACACAAACCTAGCAAGATAAGGTCACTGGTATGGTGTCACTCTTGGCCCCAAGATGGCCCTGGCCTGGCAACTCACCCAGTCAGGTCTGGGGGATACAGAAGGGAAGAGAACCTTCTTCCCAGCTCACACCAATACCCTAGTTCCCATCCAGAGAGTACTTAACCTGTAGGCACAGTCTTGTTTACTGGTGCTGTTCGGGCCACACCAGCAATGCTCAGGGACTGTTCCCGAGTGTATCAGGGACCCAATGGTACTGGGAATTGAACAGAGATCCTTCGGGATGAGCTTGTGCTCCAGACCTGCGAGCCATTTTCCCAGTCCTGTAGGCATGTTCTTAACTTCTCTTAGCCTCAGCATCTTCTCTTGGATGGGAGTAATAATATCATTTGCCTGGCGGGGTCTTTAACAGAGGAGATGTTTAGATGTGCAGGAAGCTATGAAACCAGTGAGTTTTGAACAAAACGCGCTCATGCCCTGTTCTTGCTACATCCATTGACAAGGTAGGGCAGTACATTTGATCCAGCAATTCCACTCCAGGCACTAACCAAAGACTCCAAATCCTCTGGTTCAGGGGCTGGAGCGATAGCCCAGCGGATAGGGCATTTGCCTTGCACGCGTGGCCCATGCCGGCCCGGGTTCAATCCCTGGCATCCCATATGGTCCCCGAACACCGCAGGGAGTAATTCCTGAGTGCAGAGCCAGGAGAAACCCCTGAGCATTGCCAGGTATGACCCAAAAAGCAAAAAAAATCCTCTGGTTCAAACATGTGAGCACCTATGTTCTCTGCAGTGCACCTTATGGCTACTAAGCTCTGTAACAGCCCAAGGGGCCAGTGATGAGTGCATGAGTGAAGAACATGCAGTCTTCAGACACAATGAGATACTCTCCAGCAGGGAGAAAAGAAGAGATTCTGCCTTTTGCAGCCATGTGGTTTGAAGAGGATAGATCACGTTAAGTGATAGAAAGAAAAATACAATGGCTGGATGATGTTACTCCCTTTCATGTGGGGTAAAGAGAAGCAAAGCAAGATAACCGCAAATAAAAACAATCTCTTGAACTCAGATGACAAAACTAAGGCTACCAAAGAGAGGGAAGAGTGGGGACCAAAGGGGGAAATGGATTGATGGAGTCCAAAGTGGATTGATGGTGGGGCCGGAGCGATAGCCAAGCGGTAGGGCATTTGCCTTGCACGCGGCTGGCCTGTGCCGGCCCGGGTTCAATCACCGAATCCCATATGGTCCCCTGAGCACTGCCAGGAGTAATTCCTGAGTGCAGAGCCAGGAGTAACCCCTGAGCACCACTGGGTGTGACCCAAAAAACAAAAAAAAAAAAAAAACCAAAGTGGATTGATAGAGTCCAATGCTGGGTGTGGTGAGGAGATGCTATGTCTTTGATTGGTTGGTTTGGGGCCACACCCAGGGGTAGTTGGAGGTCACTCCCTGCCATGCTTGGGATCAAGTGATGCTGAGAATGAAATTCAGTCTGGAGCATGCAAGACAAGCAAGTGCATTAGCCCTCTGAGATGCTCCCTAGTCCCCATATATATTTTGAAGAAGCATAAAATTGTCTCCTAAACAGCTATGGTCATGGGAACTGTGACTTCCAAACAAACAGAAAATAAGCTAAGAGAATTTTTTGAAGGCAGAGAAACACCAGGAATGTGAAATGCATCAGCAGAAGCTCTGGGGCCCAAGGCTCACCTCTAAGGTTCTCTGCAGCTCCCGCTCTGCATTTCCCATGCAGCTCCAAATCTCCTACACAAGTGCCTGTAGGGAGCTCTCAGTCCACTATTTGGCTGTTTGAAATGAGGGAGAGGAGAGGCCCCACCAGGGGTCTCACTGGCTCTGCCATTGGGGCTGTGGAGAAGTTCTCTGCTCCATCCCACCATGGGGAAGTGCTCCGTGAGGGGTGCTTACAGGAGACTGGGGGATGCACAGACCGACTCATCACTTGAAATTTGCTCCTCTCTGCTCTTGGACGAACCCTACAGAGATGAGTACAGAGCAAATGGAAATGGGCCCAGATGCTGGGATATTGTGAAGCCTTGTTCCTGGACCAAGGGCTCCTCAGGAAGAAGGGAAAGAGGAACAAAGGAAAACAAAGCAAGGTGAGACAGGTTCTATTCTGATGGAAGAATAAGATGAAGAAATGGAGGAGGGTAGGAAGTAGCTCAAAGGAAAAATGTCTGCCAGGAAAGAATACCTAGAAATGTAAATATCCCAGTAGCTGGAGTGGTAGCACTGGTAGGGTGTCTGCCTTGCATGCAGCCAAACCAGGTTCCCTCCCCAGCATCCCATATGTTCCCTGAGCACTGCCAGGAGTAATTCCAGAGTGCAGAACCAGGAGTAACCCCTGAGCATCACTGCATGTGGTCCCAAACCCAAAAAAATTATTTTTAGACCAACAGCAAGACTCTGTTCATCCATGAACTTGAACGCCACAGACTGGTAATTTTAGCAGCAGCAAAATTGAATTCTCACTGCCCTGAGGCTGGAAGTCAAGATCTAGGAGCCTGCAGACTTGGTGTTGGGTGAGAAGCCACTTCCTGTGTCTTCCCTGTGGTCCAGGTGGTGGAACAGGCAAGAGAGGTCTCTGTACTCTCCTTGAAAAGAGCACTAACTGCATTCTGGAAGGTTCTATCTTCATGACACATCACCTCCCAAAGGCCCTAATACCAATGCCACTAGGTGTTAAGTTTTAGCCTATGAATTTGGGAGTGACACAATATTAAGTCCATGGTATCATCTTAGGGTAAATGATTGGAGGAAAAACTGGGTCAAATGAATGGAGTCTTAATTCTTGAGTATTTTCTGTGAATATTATCTTTTTACAAGGGTGAGGTAGCTGGTGCTGGCTGGCCTTGCCCTGTGCTCCCATGGCGCCTTTCTCTCCTGTACCTGAGATCATGGGAAGTCATTTCTATAGAGTCTGTCCCCAATACTCTTCTACCCCAGGCCTGTCCTCAGTGCCTGGCACAAACACCAAAGGGCATCTGATGCGTGTCTCACAAACTGTGGGTTTACATATAACAAATTCTGGAAATAAAAAAAAAAGTCTCCAAACACTGCTAACATTAAAGAGGACACTGATTAGAATTCAGCTTCCTCCTAACTCCTCGGCCAAAGCCCTCTTCTCTGAGTTCAAAGACACAGACCCAAACCAAGGGCCTGTGTCTTTGAGACAGAAGCATGGGCTAACATCTGTTTTTGATAGTGATTGGAAGTCACTTTTCACTTTATTAACAGTGGCGATGGCTTAATAGTTCATTATTTTTAAATGCTTGTCCATGAGAGACTCAAATTTTAAATAGGTCAGGGTGAAATGCAAGAATTCCTGGGAATTCCCTTCGGTACCTCAAGAAAAAAAAACAAATAAAAGGTCTAACTCACATTATGAGAATATTGTTGGTAATTGTTAAATCCGGGTGATCATTACACTTGATCACTTGACATTCCGTTATTCATCGATTTGCACAAGCAGGCACCAGTAACATTTCCATTTGACCCTATCACGTTCCAGTGTAGCCCAATGGCATCTGCTTGCTTTAGGAATACAAAGAGCCTCAAACTGTTCGTTCAGGGTCTTGACAAAGAAGTCTGACCATCTTGTAGACTTGTAGACCACATCTTGTAGACCACATCTGTAGGTGGGCGGCCACATGATCTTTTGACATCCCATGGGATCCAGTCGGTAACGGCTCTAGTCCAGTGGTCATCTCCAAATCGCATTACATGTCCAGCCCATCTGATCCAGCCCATCTGATTTCCGTGCCTTGGCAAACGAGACAGCGTCCCTGACTCTGGAACTACAACGGAGGTCAGGGCTCCAGATACCTTCTCTCACTCGAGTGAGGCATGATATTTCAAGCATAGTTCTTTTGATTCCTCTTTGGGAGACCCAAATAGTGTTCTCATCCTTCTTTCGTAGGGGCCAGGTCTCTGAGGTGTATGTTAATGCAGGGAGAACGGTGGAGTTGAAAAGATGTGCCCAGAGCTGGAGGTTCTTTGTCCTTTTAGCTATTTCTTCAATGCTCTTGAAGGCATTTCATACCGCTCTATTCCAACCTGCACAGCTCAGGTTTTAGGTCATTCATCATGTTGAGTTCTCAACCTAGGTACACATAACTGCTGCATTCAGAGATGTTTGTTCTGTTGAGAGTGAATGGGGCCTCTGAAACTAGTTCATTTTTCATGAACATAGTTTTGTTGAGATTCAGCAATAGACCTATCTTTCCACATTCTCAGTCGAAGTCAGCCAGCATTTGTGCCACTTGGCTAATGTTTGGTGATATTAGAACGATGTCATTAGAAAAAGACTGGGGGCTGGAGCACAGTGGGTAGGGCGTTGGTCTTGCACACGGCTGATCTGGGTTCAATCCCCGGCATCCCATATGGTCTCCCAAGCACCGCCAGGAGTAATTCCTGAGTGAAGAGCCAAGAGTAACCCCTGAATGTTGCTAGTGTGACCCATGAAAATCAAAAACAAAACAAACAAACAAAAAAGACTGGGCCCCCTGGGATGAATCCAGAGCCACAGCAGAGCCTGGCAAGCTACCCGTGGTGTATTCGATATGCCAAAAACAGTAACAATAACAGTCATCAGCGAAGTGGAGGTGGTGTAGTTGCCGATCATCTATCTTCACTCCCATTCCTTCCCATTCTAAGTGTCTCATGATGTTCTCGAGGGTGGCGCTGAAGAGTTTTGGTGAAATGGTATCACCCTGCCAAACCCCTCTTTGACATTAATGATCACTTCCTTGTAGAATGGTGAGATCCTGGTGATGAATCCGTAATACAGCTCATGAAGGATCTTGATGTATTGGGTTTGAATGCCCTGGTTTGGCTAGGGCTTCGATGACCGCTTCCGTCTCCACAGAATCAAAGGCTTTCTTTAAATCAATGAACGTGACAGAGAGGCATCTTGAACTCCCTACAAACCTCAATAAGATTGGTTACCGTGTGGATATGGTTGATTGTGCTGAATCCTTTTTAGAAGCCAGCTTGCTTGCATTGTTGTCCTTCATCTAATGTTCTGCCAATCCTGTTCAGGATGACTCTAGTGAACAGTTTGTAGATGACAGACAACAGACAGATGGGGCGATAGTTGCCAATTTGTGAATGTCTCCCCTCTTGAACAGTAGAACTGTCCTACTGATTTTCCATTGGGAGGGCACCTTGCATTCAGACAGGTAGCGTGTGAAGAGCCGAGCCAGTGCATTGATGAGTACTGATGGCAGATTCTTCAGGTGTTCGGGTCTGACTTTGTCTGGGCCTGGTGCTCTTAGCTTTTTTTACCGATGAAATGGCGGATTTCAGAAGGGAGAACGTTGGGAACGACATATCCATCCTGTGGAATTTGGTATGTGGGCAGGTAGATGTGGCTATCAAAGAGATCTGAGTAGAAGTCATGGATAATCTTCTCCATTGCCTTTCTGGAAGATGTGATAGATCCATTAGGACGTTGGAGGGCAGTCATCTTGGTCTTATAGTTAGCAAAGGACAGGCAGGCGTTGCAAATCCTTTTCCGGCATCTGCTGCATCAGCCAGTATTGCTGTTCTTCTCTCTTTGAAGTCTTCCTTTATGGCTTCTCTGCACTGCTTTCGGAGCTTGGACATTAGTATTTGGTTGCCTGAGGCTCACACCTTGCCACGTTGGTGAATGAGCTCAAGAGTTTTTTGAAGACAGGTGTTCTTTTGTGTCTTTCTCTCAGCATTCTTCACACAATCATGGAGGTGCTGAACCAGTCGGTTGTATTGGTTGTATGCTTCACTGATGTCATCAGTGATGGCATCTTCCCACGTTGCCGCAATGGTGCCAAAGAGTTCTCAGTTGGTGGTCATTCTGGGAGTTCTCTTCTTAAACTTTTCAGCCTTTTCTCCCGGTTGCATGAAGTAGAATTTTGCACAAAGGAGACAGTGGTCTGATCCTGCTTGGAATTTTGGGACGAGAGCGACATCGGTCAGGGCAAAACCATCTATTGAATATAATGTGGTCAATTTCATTGTGGAACTGTCCACCAGGAGATTCCCATGTCCAACATTTCGATTCAACCTTCTGGAACTGCGAGTTTCCATGAATGGTCTTGGTGGACATGATGAACCCAGTCTCTCACCTTGTTCATTCCATACTAGGCCATGGGTCCTGATGTGGAGTTCTTTGGCCGATCTTCTCAGTCCCTATCTTGGCATTAAAAATCACTGAGTATGGGGGGCCGGAGAGATAGTCCAGCAGGTAGGAGGAGGCGTCAATAGCATCAAGCCATTTTTGACACCGGAGATAAACTGTTCCTAGGTGCATGCAACAAAAGAGGCGTCAGTGGCGTCAGTGTCCTTGTCAACACAAACATGGCCATGAATATTGATTCATTTGAATGCCTAACAAACTGGATAGGACGATTACAATTGAAGAGATGTGGTCCACTGCTAGCAATTTCTATCTTAGTTGTCTATCTTCGATCATTACACAAGTTCACAATACCAGGCCCTGCACTTGGGGGTGAAATTTCTAGAAGAAAGATGGTGGGAGGGGTAGAGTCTTTTGGTCCAGCCCCTGCACCACTCACCACTCACCACTCTCCCATCCCACCACTTCTTAGGCGGGATGGGAGAGCTGGAGGTGGGGATGGAAGAAGCAGGGTAGAATAGGATACAGAGCTGAGTAGTATTTAACTTCACATTTGATTTCACTGCCTGGCAGATGTCCCAGGGCCTTGGGGGACAGCAGACTGTCAGTGTGGGTGTGAAACAGTGAACTAAAACAGAGATTTAGCAAATTAAACAAGGAGAGCGTGGTAAGAGCCAGCTGGAAGAGGCCGCCATGGTGAGGTCTGGTGCTCCTAGGAAAGGCCAAAGGAGCCAAAATCAGGCCTGGAAAGTGACCCAACCATGCCAGACTCTGGACAGCCTGTGAAGCCATGGAATGTCCCTTACCCCTCCCCAAGGGTGACCTCACTCTGAGTTACCCCCTCATATCCAATATTCTCTAGTCAATAGGCAAGCTCTAGAAACCATCTGAGTGAATCAATGGCAGAGCAATGGCTAGGAAGAAAGGTGGGGCAGGGGGGAAGGCTGCTGAAGGTTCAAACTCTGAGTCTGCCTGAAAAGGAGCTTTGCTATGAGACTCCAGGCTCTGACTTTATACAGGAAGTTGTGTGTGAGCACCCCAGCTAAAGGGAAGGAGCCCCACACCCCAGGGGGCGCTATAACCAATGTACTGGCATCACAACCAAACTCTGGTCACTGCAAAAACACCAATAGAGGGAAAAAATGGTGAAAAGAAAGATATGGTAGCAGCCAGAGAGACAGCACAGGGGTTAAGGCACTTGTCATGCACATGGCTGACCTGTGTTCGATCCCCAGCACCTCCAGGAGAGATCCGTGAGCACAGAGCCAGGATTAAGCCCTGAGTACTGACAGTTTAGCCCAAAATAAAAAAGAGGGAGGGAAAAAAAATAAGATTCTGTTACAAAAAAAGAAGAAAAAATGGATTCTGAAAAGGCAGAAACTGCAAATGATCCCTCCAGTAATGCCAGAGCTTCTCTTCCCTCAGCTCTGAGTCCTTGTCCCAGCCTGGGATTCTTCTTGAAGGGGAGGTTGGGGGGGGGGTGTGGGGGCTTACTCTGACGCCTCACTTCTCTGTACTGAGAACGCAAACCAACTCTGACAGGCTCTTAACTCCAGCTGCTCAACATCAAATAAACATCGACACTTGGCCCCAGGCTGGGGAGAAGGTGGAATGAATGTCCTCGGCTCTGGCAACCTCTCCTGGGAAGGTTGGAGGGAGCATTTTGTAACGGTTTATCCAGGATTGGTTCTTGCTCTGGAATCATCCAGCCTGCCATTGCTCTTATTAGGGTTATTTTATTGGTCTCTCTACTTTATCTGGGGTCATTTTTTTCTATTAGGAAATAGGTTCCTTCCCTCTCCCTTATGCGGCCCATGCTGCTAACACTTTCTGCTGGAGGCTTGGCTGTTTCAAGCCCCTTCCCATGAGCACTGAGATCCTAACAAGCCCTCTTAGGGGAGCAGCCCCGAGCCCACCATCTTGAAAGGACTTTCATCTACTTTGTGCCATTTGTTCCCTGCAAGAAACAGGCAGAGGAGCAGTCTTGGTATAGTCTTACTTTAGCTGTGAGCGTTGATTCAGAGAGATGTGACTGGCTGAAGGCCACAGAAGTATATTGTCTTGGGTGGCAGGAAAATACTGGCAAGGGAATAAGCCATATCCTGCAGTGCTGGGGACCAAACTCAGGGCCTCACATATGACGATGCATGTTCTCTACCACATGAGTCATCTTGGCCCTTTTATTCTTTATTTGATGGGACTTTACTATGGCCAAGCTAACGAGGGAACTTTCCTAGAACATAGTTAATGTGAGATAGGCATACTATGGTGGCTCAGAAGGACCAATACAAATATAGTCATTCACTGACATCGCAGAGGCCAACCAGTTTGTGGAAACTTGAGATCACCCCCAAGCAGCTCCAAGAAGCTAGTCCCCCTTGGTTCAGTACAAGCTTGCCAGGTATTTCTCCACCGCATCCCGCTGTTCCTCTCCTCAGAGGGTCTGGGAGCTGCACCATGGACTAGACTGGGGCCCTGGGTCACAGGGTCACAGGGGAGGTGTTGGGGAGCTAGGGGGGAACTTTCACCCTATGGGTTCTTCCCAGGATGAACAAGCAAACAAGTTCACATCAGACAGAGTAAGAGGAGACAAAAGATGATTTAATTCTAGGCCTACAGAGAATGTATAGGGCTCTAAGTTCTAGTGTTAATGGGCCAACTGAGGTTTCAGATTCTGAGCTTAACAATGGGATAGAAGCCTGGGGTATCACACACATAGGGTGGGGGGCTTCCTGCCTGATGAGGATATAGAATGACTTACAGAGCAAGGCGGGACCCCGAGACATTTGTCCTGCCTTAAGAGTATTCTCTGAGCAGGGGATGTAGTTCAGCAGCGGAGTACTCGTCTTGTCTGTGTGTAGCCCTGGTTCCATCCCCACTCCTCCTTCCCCCAAAAAAGATAAATGCCTGTGATAATAAAAAAGAAAGATTAGCTCTAGACATTGCCCTATATCAAGGTTATCTCCACTCGTGAAAGTTGTGATAACTAATAGTAACTACAAAAAAATATGCTAAAAGCTTCTCCAAGCTGTGTGGGGGCATTGGCCTTAGTTCCACAGATCAAAGTGACAGATTTAGATAAAAACTGCTCTTAGAAAAAGCTTAGAGTCTTAGAAAAAGCTACCCCGAAAATTAGGGAAGAGGGCCAGAGTGATAGCACAGTGGGTAGGGTGTTTGCCTTGCGCTGACCCAGGTTCAATCCCGGCATCCCATGTGGTCCCCAAGCACTGCCAGGAGTAATTCCTAAGCGAAGAGCCAGGAGTAACCCCTGAGCGTTGCCGGATGTGACCCAAAAAAGAAAAAAAAAAGAAAGTTTGGGAAGAAAAAACAGAGCCAGGAGTCAGCCCTAAGCATTGCCAGATGTGACCCCAAAACAAAACAAAACAAAAGTTTGGGGAGCCCAAGAATCTCCAGTCCATAGACTCTGCCCCTCCCACCTTCTTCCCATTTTCTTCTCTGCCCATCAAAGGTTCTCCATCCTCCCAGCCCGAAGCCTGGTCAGCAAGACAACTAGTGCTCCACCTCTGTTCACATAGAACACACGAACTCTGCTTGTGAATAAGGAAACAAAGGGAGCCAGGCATGGCCAGGTAACCTCTCTTGTGTAGGAGAGTCTCTGGGTAAATGGGGACCCAACCCCATCCCCCGCCCCATTCCCAGTCGGACTGCTCTCTGGAAAGCTCCAGTCCACCTGAGCAAAGCCGGGGTAAGGTCTGGGATGACCCTTTAAGGGAGCTGGACTCGCCCTTCCAGCCCTGTCACTGGACCTTGTTCTGAGAACGCAGCAGAACACTGGCCAGAGGGAGTTCCATCTCAGAAGCACTCTGGCAAGGCCCCCATGTGGGCCCCAGATGCCATGCTAGGGGTGGTAAGCTTAGAGCCTGTCCCGCTACTGAGCCTATGGGTCAGAGGAGACAAGTCCAGTGCACTCATCCTGCTGTCCTGAGCCTGGCTGAAGCTTCCCTTGGTAACCAGGCTGTGCATTAATGAGAGACTTCTATTCTAGAAGGTTCTACCAGGTGGAAAAGAAAAAAAACAGCACTAGCTCATCCTTCTGACAGGATTTGTCTTTCTTCCCTTGGAGAAAAACCCAATCACACCTTCTCCCAGATGGAATGTGAACAATTACCCGACCCACCTAAAAGGAAAATGAATGTCAGGATTACTCAAATGACATCACTCTGGAAACCCAGCACATCCCTAAAACAATCTCTTTGAAAGGGCCCATATGGGGAGTTGCAAATTCAATTTGTCTTGTCTCAGGGTAAAATGACTTTTTAAGTGTGTGGAATCAAAAATGATCTCTATGCTCCAGACATTAGTGATCCAAAACAAATGCCCTGGGAGAAAAATTAGCCTGGAAATTTGAAGCATTCAGGTTGCCAAAGAGAAAAGAATTTAGGCTGTAGTTTCAGCACAGAGAGTCCACACTGAGCACCTCCATGTCCCATTGGGGCTGCTGAGGACAGAGTCCTGGGCCCTTTAACCCAGCCCGAGCCACCTCTCTACATACATTTCTGCTCTCTCCCAGTACCTGAGCCTTCCTGCTAGGTTGGCCTGTCAAGGCCTAAAGAACTAGGGTCTGTCCTGGAAGCCAACCTGGGAGAGTGAAGGGGCTAAGTGTTGGGGAGAAGGGAGGTTTAGCCAGTTTTGGTTTGTTTCCCAAAACTGATGAACCCTGACACCATTTTTAAAAGTCAGTTTACAAGGCCTGAGACATTGCACAGGAGGTAGGGCAATTGCTGGGAAAGCAGTGAGCCCAGATTTCATCCATAGCACCCCAAGCCCCGACAGGAGATACCCTGAACTCAGAGGCAGGAGTGAGCCCTAAGGACCTCTGGGACTTTCCCCCAAAAAGTCAGTTTATAAAGTTCGGAGAGATCGCCCACGGGTTGGAGCACATGCTTTGCATGCAAGAGACGTCAGTCTGCCTCACCACTTCATGGTTCCCTGAGTACTTCCCAGAAGTGACCCCATACCCACTTCACAAGCACTTAGCCAGGAGTAGTCCCTGAGCACCGTTGGGTGAGGTCCCAGACTAAAGATAAATGAATAAATATTACTAAATAATCAGCATCCAAGCCCTGGGAAGCATTGGTTGTTCTTTTCCAAGACAAGTTGATATCAGGACTAGAAAATTCTGAGGCTTGGAGCCGGGTGATAGCCCAGCAGGTAGGGCATTTGCCTTGCATGTGGCAGGCCCGTGCCAGCCTAGGTTCGATCCCCGGCATCCCATATGGTCCCCTGAGCACCACCAGGAGTAATTCCTGAGTGCAGAGCCAGGAGAAACCCCTGAGCATTGCCGGGTGTGACCCAAAAAGAAAAAAGAAAATTCTGAGCCAAAAGCCAGGAGATCTGGGTTCTAGACCTCAGATTCTACCCCCTTAAGTTCTTTGACTCCTTCATGGGTAAAACAATAAGATGTAACTAACACTGGGACTCTTTCAATCCCATGCCTGAAGCTTTTTCTTTCTTTTTCTTCCTGGATCTCTTTCAAGAATCTCTAGAGCATAGTAAGCACACACTGTCTTCTAAGTCAGTCTGGGGGATCACGGATGTGGCTCAACCCTTGTCTTGATGTGTGGTTCTATCCCCAGCACCATCAAAACAAACAAGTTTAAAAAAGAAGAAGAAGAAGAAGAAGTTTGCATGGGTTTGACTCCAAGCTCTGCTACTTTGAGCTGTGTGACCGTAAGCAAGACACACTTAACCTCTCTCTCTGTGCGACCTTTCTTCTTCTGTCTCATAACTTGTGTGAGAAGATGGGATGAATTAGATCAAGACAGGCTTTGGATAGCTCCATCATATCCTGAGCAACTACTGTGTCCCAGATTCCAAGTAGGCATTATAGATACAAAAAGGAGTCAGAGAGCCAGGTTCTCTGCTGTCCAGGACTTTATTATCTCCTAGCAAAATGGAGGCCCAGGAGGCCTCTTGCAAGGTCACCTAGATGTGTCTGCCAGGGCACAGTGATTTGGGCATCCTGCATGACTGAGCGCCCAGCAGGACCCCAGAGCACAGGCTGGGCCGGCTGCCATCTGCACTGTTTTCCTCTTCTCGCTTCTCCACTGCTTTTCTGCTCTGGACTCCACTTGCAGATGACAGAGAGGGAGGTGAGGGGGGCACGCTTAGTAACAGAGCCCATGTCTCACATGGGGAAGCCTCTGGGTTCAATCGCCAACACACACACACCCCCAGAAAACCCTGCCCAAGCCCAAAATAATAGTAATGGATCAAATCCCCCATACAAAGGTGGGGGACCAAATTCCCCCCTTTTCTCCTCCCTCATCCCTGCCCTCTGGCATGCACCCCGGTCTGCACTACCTCTGATTACGTCACTTTTTTGGGGGTGCTCCATGAGCCCCATTTGGGAAATTCAGAGAGCCCTCAACATCTCTCTCTGTGTCTGTTGAAGAAGATGATCTGACCTTGCTCTTCCTAGAACCTGCCAGGGTCTTCCCCTCCTTAGGCATAAGGACATTGGCTATGGGAACATTCAGTTTTGTTTTTCCCAGAGGCTTGGGGGTGGCAGCCCCAAGACTTTGCTCGGATCCTGCCGAGTCAGTGGGGAAGGTAATGGGGACACAGAGGGGCACTGCTGACTGCAGCTGTGTCCCCACCCAGGATGAAGGATGCTGCTGGGGTCTCAGACCCTCCATCCTAGGAGGAGCTAGCCCAGAAATACCAAAGGGTTCCCTGTGGACTCCTAGGCTGGCTGATGGATGCCTTTAATAGACACATTGGGAGTTGGCAGGCCAAGTGTTTATGCCCAAG